>BQKN01053739.1:70241-97038 GCA_022839385.1 Asparagus kiusianus | reverse complement strand
TATAGGGCCCACTTTTTCCGGCCTCTTCTCGAAAACCATTTGCAGAACTCGAGGAGCCACATCTTGTTTCGAGTTCTTAGATCTCAAGATATACACAAACAGGCCACGCTGATCGCGAGGATCAATAGTATGGATGCTTGAAATGCTATTGCAGAGCCAAATCCGAGCTTCATATCTACCACCAGATTTTATCACTCTCCATATAATTGATTCAAGATTCTGCAAAAGAGAGATCCTCTCTTTCGCTGTGCCTTCATTTCCTAAGTCACTAGATACTGGTGGCGATAAGAAGAGTTTAACCATTCTCTGCTATAGAATTCAAATTCCTTCAACCCTAATGAGATCATGAACAATTATTATCAAATTTTACCGATAAAATAGGAGAATTACAGGTAGCGGTACTGAAATGAAACCCTAAAAATCCATAATGCTAAGGTTAATAAGTCGAGAAATTAGGGTTTACGGGTTTTGAGTATGATTGATGATGATAAATATACGTTTAATTCATAATAATTGGAAATTTAAGTTGAAGAAGCGTACCGATCGACCTCACTCGCAGTGAAGAGAGGGAAAAAATCTTGTAGAAAAAAGGTTCTTCGCTCATTACATTGATTGATCGATAACTTTCGTCGTCGCTCTGCACATTTATCGCGGATGAATTGGGTCGGGTTCTGACCCGATCCGCATTATGTCCGAAAACAATCGGAGGACTTAAAAAAAGACCGTTTTCAAAACATAATTAGCAAAAATTGACCATTTCTCTAAATAATGAGCAAAATCGACTTATTTTTAGCCACGTCATCAAGACCGATAAAAAGAAAGTCGATATTGAAAAAAATCATCTTTAAAATACACCGTGTATTTAAAGCTGGTTAATTAAAAAAATTAACCCGTGCTCTCTCTCCTCCAACCTTCCTCTTCATCTTTCTTCTCTCTCATATGATTCGCCCTCGACCACTGTCCTAGGTCGCCCTTGACCATCGCTCTAGCCCGCCATCGACCCTCACTCTTGAGGCTCCCTCGACCGCCACCCTCGACCACCGCCCTTACCTCGTCGCCCTCGAGGCTCCTTCGACCACAGCCCTCGAGGCTCCCTCGACCACCGCCCTCGCCCTTGACCCTAGCCCTTGACCACTGTCCTCAAGGCCACCCTCGCCTTGGCCCTCGAGGCTCCCTCGACCACCGCCCTTGCTCTCGAGGCTCCCTCGACCGCCGACCACCGTCCTCGCCCTCGACCACAGTAAGGGAGGAGATTGAGGAGAAAGAGGTGGCTGGAGATCTGGAAGAAGGGTAATGGTGGCTGAGATTAAAAAAAGGGAAATGAATACACATGACTAATAGACCCGTGTATATTCTGAGCCTAATTAGTTTCGTAATTAGCAATTGTTAATTACGCGTGACTACTGTATTTTAAAGATGGTTTTTTTATCAAAATTGAACTCTTTTTTGCCAGTCTTGAAGACGTGGTCAAAAGAATGTCGATTTTGCTCATTATTTCGGGAAATGGTGGATTTTGCTTATTATGTTTTAAAAACAGTGTTTTTTTTTAAAAATTCTCCGAAAACAACTTGACAGGGGTTGAAAGCTTACTTATACAATAGCCTCGAGTTTCTTTCCTTTCCCCATTTTCTTTTTCTTATTTTTTGATGGTAATCTCAAATTCTTTTTTTTTTTACTACACAAATCAATAGGACCAATTGTTTTTAAAGCATCCTATGGTCAGATTTTCATTCATTAAACCTATTCTTCAAATATATTATGCTTTTCTTTTTTTATTATTACAAACTGTACATTATTGCTAACTACCATTTATCTAGAATTTTTTAAAGGTATATTTATCTAGAATTATAACTCAATGTTGCAAAGGAGATAGAACCTGTTTACGGACTTTAACTCAAAATAAAAAAGGAAAAAAAATTGAAATGAATTTAAAAAACAGTACGTAATGTGTAAGGAAACCAAAGAGGAAGAAGAGAATCATAAGAAATAAATTTTTTGTTTAAAATTAATGATAACTACACTATACTTTCCGGAACTCTTGATGAGTCATGAAATTAAAAAAAATAACAGAAATTAGACCCCACCTAAAACAAAAAAAAAAATTTAAAGATATTTAGATCCTCACGCTTTTTTCTCGCGTAGCATATAACTAATGTAAGCGGCGTAGAAGTAATGAATGTGTAATAATGATTGTGCAGGGTAATCATTGTCATCTCTGCACGGTCATCTCTGGTTAACATGAACAATCAAAAAGCCATGCTTAATTAATACTCAATCACATACATACACATAAATATAGAGATGAGGTACTATCCACTCTACCATCCACTTGAGTGGCTATCCACTCTACTATCCACTTGAGTGGATAGTGCCTTTTGTCCAACATGTACGGATTTTAGATCCCGTAAAAACCCGAAAAGTCACCAAACGCAGTAAATAAAATCACACAATATTTAACGTGGAAAACCCTCAACAAGAAAAAACCACGGGATCAAAATCAATCCACTAACACCTCCAAATTATAATCTTTTGCACGAACAAAGACTGCCAAACTCACACACACTCTCTCTACACTTCTTAGTTTTTTCTCTCTCTAACATTAGAAGAATATATATAGGGAAATCAAAACCCTATCTCTAGCCAAACTTCCTAATTAGAATAAGATTCAAACTCCTAATCATGATAAAACCCAAAATATTAATCATGATAGGTCTTTAACCTTATCTAATTCTCATGAAGTTATACAAAGAATTAAAAATACTATACTAACTTAGAGTTTGAGTTGATACCCAACATATCCTCCCTCGACGAAAAATCTCCAAGTGTCTCAACGGCTTCAGAAAAACTCATACTCTTCATCTTATTCTTCACCTCTCCCTTATGGACAAGAGTCTGAGAAGAGTAATCTACATTATTAACGGATCGCTCATCTAAATAGCAAATATGGTTGCTATTCTTCTTCCCTCGTAAAATCAAATCACCATCTCTATACACTTTGCACCATTCTCCTTCACTCACATACTTGTACCCACACAATGTCATCTTACCTAACGAAATTAAATTAGCACCACATGTCTGCATATATCTCACGTGATGAAGAATTCCGACCTTCCTAGTGTGAAGCTTGAGGCGAACACTTCCAACATCTTCAACCTTCATCTTCTCGTTGTTTCCAATAATCACGTCGTCAAATTCTTCATCTATTTTCAATGTGTTAAAATAATTTTTGTTGTTGCAAATATGCATAGAGGCTGCAGAATCTAACACCCAAGTGTTACTCGCATCAGTACTTGTACTCTGCATCAATAACACCACATCTTCATCACACACAACCACCGATGAGTCTGCCTTCTTCCCATTTTCTTGAAACTTCATCTGTCTAATACTCTTCAAATCGTCATGAATTTGGGAACATATGAACTGAATGTGATCCTTCTCTCCGCAATAATAGCACTCCCTTTCGCTGTCATCTCGGGCCCGAGATTTTGACCTTCCTCGATGATTGTCACATCTCCCCTTACTCATCTCTTGATTAGAACCTTCAAAAGCTAGTGCACTCTCACCACCATTAGATGCGCTCTCATTTCCCATCATTCTTTTATTCTCACGTAGGAGTGTTGTCACATCGTCGAACTTTAAAGTCTGTTTCCCAGCAATTATTGTCTGAACTAATGGTTTATACGACTTCCGCAAGGAAGACAATAGGAGTAGCGATTCATCTTCTTCTTTAATCTCCTCATCAATATTCATAAGTTGGTAAACTAGTTGATTAAAGGTATTGATATGATCTTGAATTGCAGTACTTTCTTCCATCTTTAACGAATAAAGCTCAATCCTCAAACACAATTGGTTGGTCATCGACTTTGATGAATAAATCCCCTCGAGCCTTTCCCACAGCCCCCTTGGTGTGGTCTCTTGCATAACATTGTACTTGATCTCGGACATAACATTGTACTTGATCTCGGAGGCGAGTGCCGAACGAATTGTGCTAACCGCCCTCTTTTACATAGAACTCCATTCAGCATCCTTCAATCCTTTAGGTTTCTTATCCTTTAAAGTTTGATCAACACCCTGCTGTACAAGAATATCTTGAACTGTACACTGCCATACTGTAAAATTTGTCTTGCCATTGAATATCGGAATATCACACTTAGGACCGAAGAAGTCATCATCCTCTAACTGTAATTAAAATTTAAACTAATCACTTTAGAGATTGAATTTGATAAAACCGATGTCAAAAACGAACTTAGCATGTCGAAAAACCCTAGGAACGACTCTTGGATCACCAAAATCCACCTCCAAATCATCGATCAAAAGACAAATCAACCTCAACTGTCAGATCTGCGTGAACAGTGCCCCGCTACAGTTGTCGACTATCTGATACAGTACGCTGCCGCTACAGTGCTGTGACCACCGATGCCCTTGAAAATCGTGATGCTCGAATCTCCACGAATCGTCTAACTACGCTCTGATGCACTCATTGGAATTTTTAGATCTCGCAAAAACCCCAAAAAGCCACCAAACGTAACAAATAAAATCACACAAGATTTAACGTGAAAAATTCTCAACAGGCAGAAACACAGGATCAAAATCTGTAAGGACCATGAATTTTAATACTAGTTAAAATAATTTTTTTAGTATTTTAAAATATTTAATTATGATTTTTAAAAGTGTATTTGTATTTTTCTTGATTTTCTAGATTTTCTATGATTTAAAGCCTAAGTTTTATATTTATTTAAATGATATTAATATTTATAAATTAATTTTATGCGGTAAAAATTTATAGAATTTATCTGTTGCGTTATCGATGCTGTTACATGTCGTTTTAAATAATACGTTGTATTATTTTTATTATTACGTATATTTTCATATAATACGTTGTATTATTAATTATGTATTATTTATATAATTTGCTGTATTATTTCTACTGTTACATATTATCTGTCGTATTAGTATAACTTATACGTTTCACTATGTATATAATTATCCCATAATTGTTTGATATTAAATATAAGTAAATATATTTTATTTATTAATTATTCTCGTTAGATTGTACAATATGGGTATATTTCGACTATTTCATATCAACTGTTGTATTAACCCAATATGTATGTTTTTATTTGTAGATAATTATTATGTAATTAGTTTAATTTTTAAGTACCCGTATTTATTTATTTTAATTATTTTGTTTTAAATACTTAACCCTAAACCCTAATATAATAATAATATATATATACTTTATCCCTCTCTCTCTTCCCCTCGTGTTTAAACCCACCGCCTCTCTCTCCTCTCTCTCTCTCTCCATCTCTCAGATCTCGTCAGCCTCCGCCTCCTTCGACGATCGCCGCCCGAGTTCGCCGCGAACTCATTTCCTCGTCACCGATGAACTCCAAGTCGTCGCCCTCAGCCAACCCCCGTACCCCATCTTCTTCCTCTCTCTCCTCAGCGCCCATCGCCACCACCATTGCCGAGCTCCGCCGCTTTCCCGCTTTCTTGCCCAGAGCCACTGACCTCCTCTGCCTTTCCCCGTCAGCCTCCCCTTCGTCGCCCCTCTCCCTGACCGCCGCCTCTGGCGCCCTTCCCCGCTGCTCCACCCACCGACGCCGTCCTCCACCACCTCGAGACTCCCTCGTCGACTCCTCTCCGTGCTCAGTCCGCCTACACCGCTAGCCACCATGCTCCCCTTCGCCACCCCTACTCCGCCTGAGTGCCACCCCGTGCACCTCTCTCCCCTCCCCCTTCGCTACCGTTCAGCCCTGCCGCCTCCTGTCACCGGACAACCTTGACTGATCGAACTCAAGGAACAAGAAAGAACAGATTTTTGAGGGGGGCTCCGGTAACAGGTTAGGGTTTGATTTTGTTTCTGTGTTGCGTTTTTCTCAAGGAGATTACTCATCTTTATATAGGAGCCAGAATCCATTATCTCCACCCCCCATAACCGCTCCTGAGAGAATTTCTCTCAACAAACCCAATTTTTCTCTATGTTCTTCTCAAACGAACGTTGATTTGGTCATCTTAGACCAGGTCAAGCTAACATCTCCCACTTGACCAAATCAACCAAGCGATATGCCTCCCACTATCCGTGAGATCAGATATTTCTGCTTACCATTACTCCCACTATCCGTAGAGAGTAACTCTTATTTTATTATTCATGAAATTTTACTTGGACTTATTTATTCCTAAGTCCCATCAAACTTACATGTTTGATAAAAGATTCCGCTGGTATTCCTTTTGCCAAAGGATCAGCAATCATATCTGTAGTAGGGATATAAGTCACTTTGACTTCTCCCTTTTCTACAATATCTCGAATATAGTGATACTGAATCTCAATATGTTTTCCTTTGGAGCTATTCGCACCACTATTGATTAAGCTAATTATTGCTTGATCATCACAATAAATATCAATAGGTCCTTCTAATAAATTGAGATTAAGATCAATCAAAAACCGTCTTATCCAGACAGCATGTGTAGTTGTCATACTGCAAGCTATATATTCAGCTTCTTGCGTATATCTAGCAACACACCTTGTTTCTTGCTACTCTAAGAAACAGCTCCTCATCCAAAGATGAATAAGTGTCCCGAAGTGGACTTTCCATCATCTTTATCACCTCTGAAATCAGCATCGAAATAACCGAGGAGTTCAAGCGAATCAGCTTGATAAACTAATCTATGAGTCAATGTACCTCTGATATACTTCATAATCCTTTTAACAGCTTCCCAATGTGCTGGTCCTGGATTACTTTGATATCGACTGACTAGACTCACAGCATAAGCTATATCAGGTCTGGTGCACAACATTGCATACATTAAGCTTCCAATTGCTTGAGCATAAGGAACATCTAACGGCTTCTGCCCCTCTCCAGGGCTTTGCTCTTTACATAATCTCTTTCCCGTAACCAACGGAGTTGGTGTCGGATTGGAATTATCCATTCCAAACCTTTTAAGAACTGATCTTAAATATTTTTCTTGATTTAAACTTAGCATTCTAGACTTTCTATCTCGAATTATTTGAATTCCAAGAATATATGATGCATCTCCCATGTCTTTCATCTCAAACTTTTCGCTGAGATCTACCTTGGTTTTATTCAACATTTCTATGTTATTTTCAGCGAGCAATATATCATCCACATATAAGGATAATATAGTAAACTTGCTCCCACTTTTCAAGACATATACACAATTATCTAATTTATTTTGAATAAAACCAAGTTTAGTAACTGCATCATGAAATTTGAGATACCATTATCTAGAAGACTGTTTTAAACCATATAGAGATTTTATTAATTTGTAAACTTTATGTTCCTGTTCTTTCACCTGAAAACCTTCAGGTTGTTGCATATATATTGCTTCCTTCAACTCTCCGTTAAGGAATACAGTTTTAACATCCATTTGGAATAACTCCAAATCAAGATATGCAACAATAGCCAAAATAATTCTAATGGATGCAAATTTAGTTACAGGAGAATACGTCTCCTGAAAATCTATTCCTGCCTTCTGGTTATAACATTTGGCAACTAACCGTGCTTTGAATTTATCAATAGATCCATCAACACGATATTTCTTTTTTAGCACTCATTTGCATCCTATGGCTTTTCTATTTTCTGGTAGATCACATAACTCTCATACCTTATTCTTTTCTATGGAATCAAGTTCTTCTCTCATAGATTCTAGCCATGAAGCTGATTCATGCGATTTCATCGCATCAGAAAAGGTTAAGGGATCTTGTTCTTCTATATTTGTATCTACCGAAAAACAGGATGACTCACATGAATACAAATAGTAATCATCCATCCATGAAGGTTGTGTTCTTAGCCTTTTGTTTCCTACAACCGGTTGATTAGGTACATTATTTTCCATAGGTATTTCATCATTTTCAAGGTTAGGTTCATTCATAATATCAGGGTCATTAGTGGGAACAACACTGTAATAATCATCATCTATTACAGTTAGAGGTTCTGTTTCCTCTTGAACTTGTTCCTCTTCTTCTAGATTCTCTAGAAATGTAGCATCTCTGTTTTCATTGACTCCTTTTTCTTTATTATAGAACTTATAACCTTTTGATTTTTCTGAATATCCTATGAATCTACACTTTATTGTTTTAAAATCCAACTTATCTCTAAGTTGACATGGAATGAGAACATGGGCTATAGATCCCCACTTCCTGAGATGACTCAAATTAGGTTTCCTCCCATTCCATAATTTATAAGGTGTAGATACTACTGATTTGATGGAAATTCTATTTAAAATGTAGTTAGCAGTTAACAATGCTTCTCCCCAAAAGTTTTTAGAGAGACTAGAATGAGACAACATGCATCTAACTACATTAAGTAATGTTCTGTTTTTTCTTTCAGCAACACCATTCTGTTGTGGCGTATACGGTATTGTTGTATGCCTTTTAATTCCATGCTGAATACAACATCTTTCAAATTCTTTAGAATTATATTCTCCACCTCTATCAGTTCTCAGAATTTTGATTTTCAATCCAAGTTGGTTTTCAACTTCTGTCTTATATCTCTTAAAGCAGTCAAAAGCTTCTAATTTTCTGGATATAAGATAAACGTGTGAAAACTTGGAATAATCATCTATAAAAGTAATAAAATATTCTTTATTGCTATGAGTTTTAACACTTAGGGGACCACAAATATCCGAGTGTATCAACCCTAAAAGTTCATTGGCTCTATGTCAGCCAACAAAAGGTTTTCTAGTCATTTTACCAGTTAAACAATGTTCACATGATGGCAATTGAACATTAGATAGTGCAGGAAGCAAGTTCATTCTGATAATTTCTTTCATTTTTGAAATACTAGCATGTCCTAGTCTAGAATGTCACAATTCAGATTCAGAAATATAACAAGACAAGTAGTTCAAATTCGAAATTTTATTATCAGCATTATTACAAACTACTAGAAGAATGCATAATTCTTGCTCGGGCACATATTTACCCATAGCATACACTTTATTATTCTTGCCTATAGAAACCCTGTTATTATAGAACCTCACTTCCAGTCCTTTCTTCATCAAGCTGGGAACAGAGATCAGATTGCGTCGAATTCCTGGCGCATAGAACACATCTTTGAGGACAAGAATGATGTCCCCCAGATCCAATCTATACGAACCAATACCTTCTACATCAAGATAGGTATTATTTCCCATATAGATTCTCTGTTCTCCTTTCTTCAACTCGGTGAATTCTACGACTTCATTCTTGTCCTTTGCGATATGCCTAGTCGCACCGGAGTCGATCCACCAACCACTGATATCCATCATCACAGCATTACATTCCGTCACATCGACGAATTCTCTTTTGCTAGTACCCCCTTGTTCTGGATGCTTATAGCCTCCCTTATTCTCCTGCTTTTCACCTTGTGGGCAATTGGGTTTGAAATGCCCGAACTTTCCACAATTGTAGCAGGCTCCGCGGGGTACTTTCTTTCTCTTGAACTGCTACGATTTCAGTCCTCGTGGTTGTGGTTTACTAGAACCAGGATTTTTATAGCTTCCAGCATTATGCCTTTGGAGGACATAATTCAGCTCTTGCTGCACCATATTCAGTTCTGGTTCCTTCCAACTAGCTATTAAGTCCTGTTCTATCGCTAGGTACATAGGAAGATCAGTGACAGACTTAATGGCAGGATTCATTCTTAATGTGGTGGAAACCATAGCAAGTGAAGGGGGAAGACTATTCAAAATGGTTGCCACTTGCATTCTTTCCGGGATTTCGGTCCCAGTAGTGGATACGTCCTTAGCCATGACAATCATTTTATTTATATGCTCTACGACATTGTCTCCCTCTTGCATACGACAAGAATTATACTTATGCAAGAGTAGTTGGATGTTAACTTTAGAAGCAGTGTCGTATTTTTCTTTTATTGCATTCCACATGTCCATGGAAGTCTTATAAGTTTCAAAAACTTTGATTAAGTTATCTTCCATGAACATGGGCATAAGACTTTTCGCCTTTTTATCTTTCGACTTCCACTGTTCAAACCCTTTCTTTTCTTCAGGTGTAGATTTATCAGTAAGGGTTAGAGCAGTGGTTTCGATTATATCATCAATGTTGTCATGAATAAGAGCATATCCTATTTTTCTATGCCACATATCATAATTACTGCCATTAAATTTGTCAATTTTACCTAGTTCTGATAGAACGAGTTTACTAGCCATTCGGTAAAGAACTAAAACTAAATTCAATTTTAAATATTTGTATAAGGTTGATATTTTGACAATAATACTAAATAATAATAAAGTTAAAATAAATACATAAATTAAATAAAAATGAACCTGATTGTTCCGAGTTGATGAAAGAGGCTCCAATTTGAGCGAGATTGTCACTCAGCAGTGTTGATTGGATCAGCACTTGTCGAAATTGGTTTAGTCTGAATTGCGGAGATGATCTATTGTGTGAAACCAGCTTTGTGCGCTGCCCTCCACCTGGATAGGTGAAACTGACCTCAGCAATGGTTACCCAAAGGCCAAATTGAAGGCCTAGGGGGAAAGGTTAATGGTTCAGGGGGAATTAATGTTATCGTGGGATATATACATATCCCAGGCCCAAACTAAAAAAATAAAAGGCCCAACGTTTCCCCCTTTCTTGACAGAGCCTTAGTCCTTCCTCTTTCTTCTATTTCCTCTTCTTCCCCAAAAGGCTTCTCTTGAAAAATAGAAATTGAAATTGAGATCGCTTCTGGATGCAGCGAAGGAACCGAGATCGATGGCTACTTCCTCTCCATTTGAATTCGTCGTCGACGCGATGCTCTTCGATTTCTCTCCTTTCCGTCTTCGTCTCTGATCGAAGCAGCAGAGTCGGCGATCGATCAAAGCAGCACCTGTGTCTTCGACGTCGTCGGCTGTGATCTCAACTCCCAGCAGTCTTTGTCGCGGTTGCTGATCGCAGAGTCGTCGAAGTCGATGGAGGCGCAGTCGTCACTGTCTCTGATACCAATGATCGAAATCAAAGAAGAAGAACAGATTTTAAGGGGCTCCGGTAATGGGTAAGGGTTTGATTTGTTTCTGTGTTACGTTTTTCTCAAGGAGATTACTCATCTTTATATAGGAGCCACAACACATTATCTCCACCCCCCATAACCGCTCCTGAGAGAATTTCTCTCAACAAACACAATTTTTCTCCACGTTCTTCTCAAACGAACGTTGATTTGGTAATCTTAGACCAGGTCAAGCTAACATTGACCACGCCTAGATCCCCTCCACCGCTACCCCTCATCGCCCCGTCGAACCCCGATGCCACCACCCGCGCCCTGAGTCCAACTCCGACGACCAACGCTTCCTCCTTGCCCGCAACCCGCAGATCCGACCTTCGCCGACCTCCTCCTCGAGCCGCTCAACATCCGTAGCCGCCGCTCTTTACCCCGAAGTTACCGTCCAACTCTCCCACGCTCAGATCAGACCCGCGGACATGCACGTTGACGTCGATCCGTCCGACGAAACCCCGAGGCAAGATCCCGTTTCCTTTTGGCTTGTTATTCCATTATTTATATCCTTTATTAGTTGATTGCGTAGATTAGGCTGTGATATGATTAGCTGTAGTATATTTTGAATTAATTGCGTGGGTTGTTTGGTGAATAATATCGATTTATATCAAGTTGTGTGATAAATAGTATTTTCAAAATAATGGTAATAAAGTGAAAGAAATTATTTGATCAAAGAATTAATTTAGAGAATTTATAATAATTAAAAAGAATTTATTTTGAGAAAAGATTATTTTAGAATAAGTATTATGAATTAAAAGAATTTATTTCGGCAGTGGAATCATTTTTGGATAATTATATTAATTAAAAGAATTTGTTTAAGAACAGAAAAAATTATAATAATTTAAAAGAAATTATTTTCGGCAAAAGAATTATATTTTTGATAATTATGATGATTTAAAGGAATTTATTTGCAAAAATAATTATCTATTTTGGATTTAAGTAATTTATGATTTTGTATGAATAGTTTAGAAGACTGGATAGCAAGATATTGATAAAACAGGACTGCATGTATGTTTTTACTGTTTACTATCATATTTCACGTTTTGCATTTATTTAATGTATTTGACATGTCTGTTATGTATTATCCATGTTGTGTTTGAGAACTCTTAGTAGTTCATGACTTAGTGGCCTCGTGCGTCATGAACAGACATAGTGACATGTGTGAGTGTGTTGACTGAGTTTAGGTGGTGAACTCGAGTTTCAATGTGGGTTATGTTTGACTTAGAAAATACAAGAGAGTTGGGATGAGGAAGTCCATGTTCATGTGATCGGATAAGGCTGTTGATGTATCTTCCAGGCTCGCGTCAGTGAATTCGTGTAGTCACTGGGGTTGGTTTGTTGGGCTAAAGTGAATTCATGTAGTCACATTAGTCAGTGAATTTGTGTAGTCACCCGAGTTCTACTTGAGTTCGGACTAGGCCGAAATCGGATTGCGTGTAGTCCTCTGACCGATTCGTGTAGCGGTATTGGATGCGCGTAGAGGATTTGTGAACAGTCAGTTATCCGGTGATAAGAATGTTGACTTTATGTGAGATGTGGACCAGTGAGTTTTAGGATGGCTAGTTACATGACCTCGTTGCTTGGCTAGGTATGGATTACCGTGAGACGTAGGACAGTTGTGTTTCTTTCATACATAGATCGGGGTTAATATTTAATTATCTACAAATTAAGGCATATGGTATATATATGAGGGTTTCCTTGTTTGGATTATTTTGCTCGACGTACTACGTCTCTTGTTGTAGATTTTTAGGTATTAATTCCATCTATTGTATGCCCATGTTACTTGGATGATTAGACTGATCGCTAGCTACATGATCTCGTTACCTGATCGATTCTGCATGCTTTATGTTATCATGATTTAGTAGTGTTTTCATGTTGATTTGTGGATTTCAATTGTACGTTCTTTTGTTGTTTCTGTTATCGTATCGTTTTTCGCATTGGATTTCCGTTCGTTCTATTTTCTTTGTGGGCTCGGGTCTTGCCGTGTGCCATACACGCTGACGTACACTTGTTTTCTCTGGTGTACGTCAGACTTAGAGGAAGAATATGTTCAGCTGTGAGATCGCTAGGAGCCAGAGGATTCTCAGCAGAGTACTTAGAAGACCGAGCTGAAGAAGCCGAATTGTATTTATTCCCTCTAGTTGTTCGATGATCCTAGTTTACTTTTGTAGCATTTCTTTTCCGCTTGATCATTGTATTTTATATTCTCCAGTATTTCATTCAGATAGTTGTATAAGGGCGTGTTTGACCCGTATTTTATGTCTTGGATGATTTTTATTTGTGATATGTACTATCTTATTCTATGTTGTTCATTATATTCTTGCTATCTGTGATCGGTGACCTGTGACTTCGTATTGTATTTATTTCCAGACGCTTAGCGTATTGTATTGAGAAGAAAAGAAAGAAAGAAAAATGACAGTGTATATTTCTTCTCAATCTAATACGTCGCGGGCTTGTTCACGTTTCGATTCCTGGGTATTTTGGGAAGCGGGGCGTGACAGGTTTTAGTGGTAGCCCATGCAGGTCACGGTTCCGATCACGGTCCCGAGTCCTCACTAGTAAGAATATAGTGGACAATTTAGATGCATATCATATTTCATCCATGAGACTATTCTTGAACCCTTATCCTATTTTCCTGATAGATTTCGTTACGTTCTTATCTTATCACTCTTTGACTCCAGAATTTTTCACGGTTCTTGTCCTATCACTTCGCGATTACCCTCTCTTTGTATAATCCATCTTTCCTCGTATCGGTCGTTATTACATGTGTTATTAATTTTATAATTATATTTTCTTTGATTTGACCTATATATCGTTGATTGTATTTATTTATGTATTATTTATTTCATTATTTTATGTATTACACACAGTGTTATATTGCGTGTTTTTCATAAAAAATATATACAATTACTTATATATTTTTAATTGTTCAAATCATATCATTAAGTGTTTTGTATTGTTACAGATTTCATATAGTCATTACATAGCATATCTGATATTCAGATTATTTTCTTGTGTTTAAATATATTTTAGCATATCTAAATTGTGTATGTGTGCGCTTATCTGTCATACCACCTGTTATTTACTTATGTTTTAGATTATTATATATTATTCGTATTTCAGTAATATACTTTAATAAGTTCATGAATTTAATATTCTACATATGCACTATATTCTTATCCTTTACGTTTTTAGTATATAGTTTTATCAGTAGGTTTTGTCTTGTTGGATTATTTTAGTATGTTCACATTGGTTTCGTTATTTCTAAGAGCAATGTATTTTAATTTTGATATTCAAGTATTTATTCATATTGTTAGATTCGGAGTTTGGGTTACTAATTATATATGTTTTGTTACATTATCTCGTATCATTAATTACCATTCTTTTATAATTAATATAAAAATAACTCTAAATAGCGTTTGTGGGTATGTATAATATTTATTCATGGTTTGTTTATAGTATATTTGCATATTTGTTGTGTGCTTTGTTTTCGATATGTATTGTTTCGTCATTGTGAAAATATACATTGTATACGCGTGTTATTTTTAGTATTTATTTTATGGTATGTTTAGATATTTATGTCTTTTATTGTGTCATTGGTTGTTGCTCATTCTCTATTCATTATTTTTGTTACTTGTGTTGTATCTTACTTTTCATTCTTTTATAATTACTATTCTCTTTTCATTATAGTGTATTTACGTAGATTATTATATTTATAATGTTATTTTATTAATTTCTAATCGTTCATTATTTCTAGTATCAACTGTGTAACCATGTTTATCTACAATATATCAGTGTTTTATTATACGGAATTATGCTCTTCTTATGTTTTATTTGCTTATATACCTATTTTACCTTTCATAGTTTTTGTTTTTATATATTATACTTTTTATCTAGTAGTATGTTGTGAGTGTCAGTATTGTTAGTAAGCATTTATGTTTCAGTGTATTCTATGATTTTTGGATGTGCTAATTTATTTTGAGTTTTATACTGACAATTTGTTCGTTACTTATTTGAATGCATTGAGTACTTCAATTATGTTTTTCCTTGTCAGATTAGTATTTTTTATTATTTTGACTTGTGTTATTTTACATCGAGTTACTCTTCTATCTCGCTTCTCTTATTTTGTATTTTTCGTAGATCATAATTTATCAATATTGCTTTATTCTTATATTTTTCTTTGAATAGTAGTTGTTATTTTTCGATGTGAGTGTGTGGTTATGGCTTTATAGTTTGTGTATAACGTTATTAAAGGTTGTTACGGTGTGTATGTTTGTTTAGCTTTGATTTTTGTGTTTTTACATATTATATTATGGTTACGTATTTAGTCGAAATATTTTTGTAGTTAGTGAGTTTTATATTTTATGCAGTGTCTTCTTGCTCATGTTTTCACGTTTCAATTTGTGTATTGCTATACTTATTGTGATTCAGTATTTATTATGTTTTTATTATAATTTTTTTGTTTGTGGTCACATTATACTGTAATTATTTTATTTTGTGTTACATTTATTTTATTAATTCTACGTATTGTACATGTATTTATACATGTTTGCTGTGTATGTTACCACATAATTTTGGTCACATTTTACTTTTCATGTACGTGTTTTAGTACCATTATTATTTGGATATTTATCAAATTATGTGTTTTTCTTGTATGTGTTTTATGTTATTTTTAATTTAAATTATTAGTTTAACTTTGTTATTCGGGATTATGTTGTTATTTAGTTACAGCTTTTGCATATTGTCGGCGTTTTGTTTATTAGTTGTTTTTTTTGTTGGATTGCGTATATTTTACTTTAATAAGTGAATTCTATTGCTTGTTCATTAACTATTTCAATTGTTGTTGTATTATACCTAGTTATTTATGTTCCTTAGTATTTTATTTTCATGCGCCCTGTTATTTTACGCTTACGAATGTGTTTTCGTTATCTGCTATTCGTTGCATGAACATGTTAAATTCTTGTTCTATATGTAAAATGTCACATCTTATATCTTACCTTGTGTTGTTATTGTTTTACATTCTCCTCTGCATATGGATATAGTTCCATATCTCCGTCCTTGGGTTTTTGTACATTACTTTTATATTAGTTCCGAGGACGAAATTTGTTTTAAGGGGTAGAATGTAAGAACCATGAATTTTAATACTAAAGTTAAAATAATTTTTTAGTATTTTAAAATATTTAATTATGATTTTTAAAAGTGTATTTGTATTTTTCTTGATTTTCTAGATTTTCTATGATTTAAAGCCTAAGTTTTATATTTATTTAAATGATATTAATATTTATAAATTAATTTTATGCGGTGAAAATTTATGGAATTTATCTGTTGCGTTATCGATGCTGTTACATGTCGTTTTAAATAATACGTTGTATTATTTTTATTATTACGTATATTTTTGTATAATACGTTGTATTATTAATTACGTATTATTTATATAATTTGCTGTATTATTTTTACTATTACATATTATCTGTCGTATTAGTATAACTTATACGTTTCACTGTGTATATAATTATCCATAATTGTTTGATATTAAATATAAGTAAATATATTTTATTTATTTATTATTCTCGTTAGATTGTACAATATGGGTATATTTCGACTATTTCGTATCAACTGTTGTATTAACCTAACATGTACGTTTTTATTTGTAGATAATTATTATGTAATTAGTTTAATTTTTAAGTACCCGTATTTATTTATTTTAATTATTTTGTTTTAAATACTTAACCCTAAACCCTAATATAATAATAATATATATACTTTATCCCTCTCTCTTCCCCTCGTGTTCAAACCCGCCGCCTCTCTCTCCTCTCTCTCTCTCTCACTCTCTCTCTCCATCTCTCAGATCTCGTCGGCCTCCGCCTCCTCCGACGATCGCCGCCCGAGTTCGCCGCGAACTCATTTCCTCGTCGCCAATGAACTCCAAGCCGTCGCCCTCAGCCAACCCCCGTACCCCATCTTCTTCCTCTCTCTCCTCAGCGCCCATCGCCACCACCATTGCCAAGCTCCGCCGCTTCCCCGCTTTCTCGCCCAGAGCCACTGACCTCCTCTGCCTTTCCTCGTCGGCCTCCCCTTCGTCGCCCCTCTCCTTGACCGCCGCCTCGGACGCCCTTCCCCGCTGCTCCACCCACCGACGCCGTCCTCCACCACCTCGAGACTCCCTCGTCGGCTCCCCTCCGTGCTCAGTCCGCCTACACCGCCAGCCACCATGCTCCTCTTCGCCGCCCCTACTCCGCCTGAGCGCCGCCCCGTGCACCTCTCTCCCCTCCCCCTTCGCCACCGTTCAGCCCCGCCACCTCCTTTCGCCGGACAGCCTTGACCACGCCTAGATCCCCTCCACCGCTACGTACCCCTCATCGCCTCGTCGAACCCCGATGCCACCACCCGCGCCCTGAGTCCAACTCCGACGACCAGTGCTTCCTCCTTGCCCGCAACCCGCAGATCCGACCTTCGCCGACCTCCTCCTCGAGCCGCTCAACATCCATAGCCGCCGTTCTTTGCCCCGAAGTTACCGTCCAACTCTCCCGCGCTCAGATCAGACCCGCGGACATGCACGTTGACGTCGATCCGTCCGACGAAACCCCGAGGCAAGATCCCGTTTCCCTTTGGCTTGTTATTCCATTATTTATATCCTTTATTAGTTGATTGCGTAGATTAGGCTGTAATATGATTAGCTGTAGTATATTTTGAATTAATTGTGCGGGTTGTTTGGTGAATAATATTGACTTATATCATAGTTGTGTGATAAATAGTATTTTCGAAATAATGGTAATGAAGTGAAAGAAATTATTTGATCAAAGAATTAATTTAGAGAATTTATAATAATTAAAAAGAATTTATTTTGAGAAAAGATTATTTTAGAATAATTATTATGAATTAAAAGAATTTATTTTGGTAGTAGAATCATTTTTGGATAATTATATTAATTAAAAGAATTTGTTTGAGAACATAAAAAATTATAATAATTTAAAAGGAATTATTTTCGGCAAAAGAATTATATTTTTGATAATTATGATGATTTAAAGGAATTTATTTGCAAAAATAATTATCTATTTTGGATTTAAGTAATTTATGATTTTGTATGAATAGTTTAGAAGGCTGGATAGCAAGTTATTGATGATACCGGACTGCATGTATGTTTTTACTGTTTACGATCATATTTCACGTTTTGCATTTATTTAATGTATTTGACATGTCTGTTATGTATTATCCATGTTGTGTTTGAGAACTCTTAGTAGTTCATGACTTAGTGGCCTCGTGTGTCATGAAAGAATTAGTGACATGTGTGAGTGTGTTGACTGAGTTTAGGTGGTGAACCCGAGTTTCAATGTGGGTTATGTTTGACTTAGAAAATACAAGAGAGTTGGGATGGGGAAGTCCATGTTCATGTGATCGGATAAGGCTGTTAATGTATCTTCCAGGCTCGCGCCAGTGAATTCGTGTAGTCACTGGGGTTGGTTTGTTGGGCTAAAGTGAATTCATATAGTCACTTTAGTCAGTGAATTTGTGTAGTCACCCGAGTTCTGCTTGAGTTCGGACCAGGCCGAAATCGGATTGCGTGTAGTCCTCTGACCGATTCGTGTAGCGGTATTGGATGCGCGTAGAGAATTTGTGAACAGTCACTTATCCGGTGATAAGAATGTTGACTTTATGTGAGATGTGGACCAGTGAGTTTTAGGATGGCTAGTTACATGACCTCGTTGCTTGGCTAGGTATGGATTACTGTGAGACGTAGGACAGTTGTGTTTCTTTCATACATAGATCGGGGTTAATATAATTATCTACAAATTGAGACATATGGTATATATATGAGGGTTTCCTTGTTTGGATTATTTCGCTCGACGTACTACGTCTCTTGTTGTAGATTTTTAGGTATTAATTTCATTTATTGTATGTCCCTGTTACTTGGATGATTAGACTGATCACTAGCTACATGATCTCGTTACCTGATTGATTCTGGATGCTTTATGTTATCATGATTTAGTAGTGTTTTCTTGTTGATTTGTGGATTTCAATTGTACGTTCTTTTGTTGTTTCTGTTATCGTATCGTTTTTCGCATTGGATTTTCGTTCGTTCTATTTTCTTTGTGGGGTCGGGTCTTACCGTGTGTCATACACGCTGACGTACACCTGTTTTCTCTGGTGTACGTCAGACTTTGAGGAAGAACAGGTTCAGCTGCGAGATCGCTAGGAGCCAGAAGATTCTCAGCAGAGTACTTAGAAGACCGAGCTGAAGAAGCCGAATTGTATTTATTCCCTCTAGTTGTTCGATGATCCTAGTTTACTTTTGTAGCATTTCTTTTCCGCTTGATCATTGTATTTTATATTCTCCAGTATTTCATTCAGATAGTTGTATAAGGGCGTGTTTGACCCGTATTTTTATGTCTTGGATGATTTTTATTTGTGATATGTACTATCTTATTCTGTGTTGTTTATTATATTCTTGCTATCTGTGATCGGAGACCTGTGACTTCGCATTGTATTTATTTCCAGACGCTTAGCGTATTGGATTGGGAAGAAAAGAAAAGAAAAAATGACAGTGTATATTTCTTCTCAATCTAATACGTCGCGGGCTTGTTCACGTTCCGATTCCCGGGTATTTTGGGAAGCGGGGCGTGACAAAATCAATCCGCTATCACCTCTAAATTATAATCTTTTGCACGAACAAAGACTGACAATCTCTCTCTCTCTCTCTCTCTCTCTATATATATACACTTTTTAGTTTTTTTTTCTCCAATAGAAGAATATATACAGGGAAACCAAAACTCTATCTCTAGCCTAACGTCCTAATTAGAATAAGATTCAAACTCCTAATCATGATAAAACCCAAACTCCTAATCATGATAGATCTCTAACCCTATCTAATTCTCATAGAGTTATACAGAGAATTAAAAACACTATACTAACTTGGAGTTTGAGTTGATACCCAACACAACCAAAATTTAGACTGTTGGATGCATATGTTTCATTTGATAGATTAAGATCCAATCAATAGATATCTTGCTTTAATTTATGGAGGGGTAGATAGGTAAAATAAAGCTGAACATTAATTAATCTTCGTATCCGTCTCTTTATCTCTCTGTTAATTACACCGGAGAGGGAAAAAAAAATCACCGCCTCTTTCTTAACTGGCGGCTTTCGGGGATGGGCGCCTCCAATCCGGATGTTTGTGGGCCCCTCCGACGGCTTCTCCGTTAGCAATACCTTCTATTAGCCGGTTCAAACATCGACCAGTGGCCGTGAGATAAATAAATCTTAAAAACTAGAATAACAAGAGAACAAGACTTTCAAATACTGGAATAGTAGGAATAATTTTATCTTTAAAGGCATGACTGTTTCTGCTAATCATATAGCGTCTCTTATTGCACGTTTTACACTGTTCTGGACAAGAGCTACTAACAGTAGCAGAGCAGCCACTTTGCACAAGGCGGCCATTGAGCTTGGTCTCCAATCCCTGGCTAAAGGTGGAGCGGGAGATGAATTATTGTAACGGTCACGTGAAATTAATAGCGAATATCTATCACATCATTACACGTGACCTTTACAATAATTCATGTAGGGGACTACTTCGGATAGTTTTGTGTTCAGGGTGGTAGTTTTTACAACATTCTAGCTTATTGTAATGTTATATGTTTTATCTTCATACTCAGTTGACACTCTTAGACAAGCCTGACTTTTGCACTCAGGGTAGTAGGAAGCTAGTAGATTTGTTTGAATGGTGACGACAAGGTCCGCTCCCTATTGCCCAAATCTCCTTTTTGGTTCCTACCCCCGAGTCTTTCGTTTATGTTCTGTAATTATGTAATTATTCTTCTTGTTTTTATATATATTATCATGAACAGGGAACCTCACCCTGTTTTTTTGCTTCAAAAAAAAAAGACTTTCAAATACTAGATTACTCGACTATGTACCGCACGCTAGAGCCTAAACATATCCAACTCAAGAACCGGTGGAGAAGAAGAATGTGATATAGCTAATGCCAAAATCATTTGTGTAAATAGGATTGAAGCAGCTTAAGGCAGAGATCCTTGCTGTCTCTTTAAATCAACTCCTAATCAACATTAATTCATATTAATTAGTTGAGGAATCAACCACTAAATTAACAGAGTTAATTTGCCTATGTAGTAGACCATTTGGCCAGCCATAAGTAGCATGCTGTGCGCATACTATATGTAGCTTTCTAAACCCCAACATAAATTTAACGGAGTTTATTTGGACTTAAAAAGAAAATAAATGGAATCAACCGATTGCATTCCTCTAATCCTGTGAAATTGACGGAGGTGCTCATGGTTAGGGTGCAGCAAACGCCGGCGTGTCTTCCTAGGGAGGACAAAAAATACAGGAGAGTCTTGAGTTTTCTTCCGAGATCAGCTGCAGCGAAGTCGGAGAGGCATGACTTTCTTCTTCGTTTTCTTTCCGTTCATGCGCTGAGGTTTGCCTTCCCGATTTACCCTTGCTCAGTAAATCGCTGCCGCATCAATCTAATTAGATTTTAACCTATCAGATGAAAGGGTTTAAAATTTGGTTGGACAAAAGGCACTATCCACTCAAGTGGATAGTAATTCAACTCTCTCTCTTTTATTTTGGTGGTTAGGTGTCACATTCACATCCACTCATTCAATTAAGGGGATCACATTCTCACAATGTGAATGTGGTCCCCCCATTTGAATGAGTGGAGGGTAATATGTCACCTCACTACCAAGCATAAATTTTGTGCTTGGTAACAAGCATACTCATATTCCTTATATATATATATATATAGATATATATATAGGGGTAAGGTTACAATACACAAAGGCTGTAACTAACTTAATTACATCCACCTGTAAAAGCACATGTTTGAACGTCGATATTAACGATCAACACCGTTCATTATGATCTATGCGTCCAAAACTTCACAGAGATAAAAAAACATCACATACATAAGATATTTCTAGTTTACACATCTAGTGGCCTAGAAATAAACGGTCTGTAATGGTTTAAAATGCCTGCTATTTTGAATTGCTTGAATTATAGGATAGAAATTCCAAGACACATGATCTACACTCATTTGCTGATATGTAAATCATAATGAACGGTGTTGATCGTTAATATTGACGCTTAAAGATATGCTTTTACATGTGTAGCTAAGTTAGTTACATCATCATCGGTGTGTATCGTAACATATATATATATATATATATATATAATGACATCGTAATGAAACTAGGAACCCAAGGGAGGACAGCCATCTTCGCCACAAATAGAATCCACCAAAGTAAATTTCCAACACTAAGAAAAGGGTAAAATGACGAGATTGGTATATTTTGTAGAAGCTTGGTGGCATGTTGGTATATTTTCTTTTAGTTTTGTCAGACTGATATATTTTGTCGACTCCGGTACCAAATACACCTTAAATTTGGCCAAAGTTACTGTTTCGACCAGTGCTGATGGGATTTCTTGCATAAAACCCCTCATTAAAATCCCATCATGCTTCTAACCCCTTCCTCCTCCTCCCCCTCTCCCTCCTCTTCATCCTATTCAACCCCCCCTCTCCCTCCTCCTCATCATCCTCTTCCTCCTCCTCCTCCTCCTCTTCAACAAAACCTCGTCATCATGATCATCATCATGGCATCGAACAGATTGTGGAGAATATGAAAGCTGAGGGAATGTGGCCTGATCTAATGATTCAATCTATGGCTTGCAAGTTTGTTCTCCCCTCTATATGCTTCTCTTGACAAAGCTTCTGATGTTGAGAGGGTTTGGAAAGTGTGTGAGGCTAAACCTCGTCGTGGTTGTGTAGATAAGGCTGAGGAAGTATTTGAGAAAATATTAAAGTCGGGAAATAAAGTTTCATCAAAATTCTATGATGCTCTTCTGAGGATATATGCTAAAAATAAACTTTTATTTTGAGGGGGAAGATTTGGTTAAGCATGAAAGAGAATGGATGAAAGCAAGCTGGGTTCAGAAATAGGATAAAATTACATGAGTTGTTGCTTGAAGCCTACTTGAACGCAAGGATTCCAGCGTATGGGTTTAGGAAAAGGGTGAAGGCTGATAATATTTTTCCAAACAAAAAACTAGCTGAACTACTAGCAGCTGTGAATGAATTTAGGAGGGAGAGGGGGAGGTTGAAGAGGATGAGGAGGAAGAGGATGATGAGGGAGAGGTTGAAGAGGATGATGAGGGGGGGAAGGTTAGGA
Organism: Asparagus kiusianus; assembly: GCA_022839385.1. Lineage (NCBI taxonomy): Eukaryota > Viridiplantae > Streptophyta > Magnoliopsida > Asparagales > Asparagaceae > Asparagus > Asparagus kiusianus. Next base: position 73,865 of record BQKN01053739.1, on the reverse strand, counting down.
GCATGACGAGGTTCCCGTCTAACACTGATCGGAACAATAACTCCGGCTAAATTTAAGATGTATTTGGAGCCGGAGTCGACAAAATATACCAATCTGACAAAATTAAAAAAAACATACCAACTACCAAACCTCCACAAAATATACCAATCTGACAATTTTGCCATAAGAAAAGCAATGAATCTACCACAGCAGAGGTAGCAGAGCTGAAGAAAGAAAAACCGCATAAGAAAAACCAAAACTTCAGAAAACTAATCAAATTTTCAAAACATGCCAGAATTATGGCTACAGTCAAAATTTGAAATGTCATTAAGCAAGTCCAGACATAAACTTAATATTATGCTTATCACTAACCCCTAGCCAAAACAAAGGACTTTAACAGTAGCTGTAGAGTTGAAAGCAAAAACAGAACTGATACAAAAAATGCTATGAAAATTGAGCTAATCTTGACTGGATCTTCACTCGTCGTCATCTTCATCCTCATCATCACCACCTCCAGAACTGTTGAGGGCATTCAACCTTTCAATAAGCCTGGCCTTCCTCTCCTCATACGTCAGCTTCTTCAAGTTGTACCTGTGAGACAAAATCCAGTATTAGCAATAAATCAGTAATGGGCACTAAGAATGCATCGACGATCATATATCAGCAAAGGACAGGATTTCACCTCTTGTGCTCCTTTGGAGGCTCCTTGGTGGATTTCACCAGAGTTGGGTCTGCTCGGATGGCAGCATGCACCTTCTTGTAAAGCTCTTCCATGTCATCAGCTTCAATTCCCTCCTTGATGTAGTCACTAAAATGAGCCTGATATTTCTCAGGCTCATCCTCCATCAGTGTCTGCAAGAAGAATCACAAGGTGAATATCTGATAAAAGAATATACAAGCAAACGAGCAGTCAATGCTGGCCTCAAGGAGACACAAGTAAATAACATACAACTGGGAATTAAAAAGGAAAGATTTGGGTCTTACCCTCATGTAAGAAGCAACATGGCCACCGAAAATGTACTTCCTGTGAACCTCAGCATCTAACTGCTTGTCATCCTTCTTGAAACCTGCAAACCTCTTCTCGCTGTGAGGAATGTCGAGGCCGCCATCAAGTGCTCCCTGCATTAGAAAAAAAATAGGAACGTATGAAACCACTGTTGACAGTGTTGACTAGAATTATAGAATCAAAATAGCTATCAGATAATCCTACAGAAAATTTCTAGATATATGTTAATTGTTATGAGAAGTACCAGTACTCTCAGAATCATACAAATAACCTGCAAATGTAAAGCCCTATCCTATGCATTGCAACACGAGAAATTGTGCTAAACTCGAATTGTCTGCAGATTAAAACGATCATACTCGTGGTATGTTTGAACAGTTGCAGTATGTGTGTGGTTTTATAATGTATGATGCATAGCAGAGGAAATAAAGGATGAACTTATTCTCTATGTTTAACCTAGTCTTCATTCTAACAGATTAGTTAAGTCAACCTAATCCCTAGTTGCTTCTCCATACATAAAAAATTCAGGGAACAAATAAGAGCATTTTACAGTTACAGATGTGAAGGACCTTCAGCATTAAGGAAGAAAAGCGAATTTATATGGTTTAGCGTAATAGGCCTCCCAAAAAAAGTTGTGATAAGGGTTAGGAAAATCGAACTAATAGCTAAAACATGCTGACATGTACTTGCAGGAAAAAAGAGTAAGGGATAAACAACAAAAAGAAAGCATCTGGATTATTTGATGGGACTTTATCGATTAGCCTATAGAAACCTCATCTTTGAGACAAGCGTCATCTCAAATAACTAAGCAAAAAAAAATCTTGCAGATGCCCAAATAGCTCAAAGTCATGTTTCTTATAAAAGCGTTGTGACTTATTAAAAAAATGGAAAGCTGTGTTTTACTGTCCAACAATCAGGCCTCAACTTAGTAGTCTAAACATTTCATGCCTAACTCTAGTTTCTTTGTTAAATGTCCATTAAGTAATTGTCATCAAGAGATTAGAAAAAGCAATTTGCAATTAGAAGTAAAAAACATCAGGGTAATGGCAAAATAACTACAAGCAATGGTGGAGAAAATGATCCTCCCAAAAAAACGCAGTACAAAAACTAGTATGACCTAACTTATCAAAAAACAAAATTTAGAAAAGGAATTTAACATGTAGTTGCAGCAAAGACGAGAAGGGATGAAGAAAAAAATTGTGTTTCTCACACAAAACTCACATTGAATCATTTTCAAAAGGGATACCAATCTTATTGGCAACTAGCAATCATGGCTCCGCTTACCATTGAACATGATTATGTAACGTGCTCATCTCCGTCCCACTAAAGTTCAATAAACCTATTACTATACTGATTTAACAGATGACTTCATTATTTCAATAAATGACACATTTGGGCCAAACATGGAGTCACTAAATTTGATTTAATATACATAATGTAGTGAATCAATGAAGGATTTAAGGATATGGTAGTAAAAGTTGTACCTTAAGAGCACCAAATACACGGTTGCCAGTAGTTGTCCTAATAAGACCAACATCCAAGAGAGCACGGAAGGGCCTCCTGCTTTCAGCTGGTTCAACAGAAAAATCTTCTCCAGTAGCCTAAAGAAAATATAAGTATGTCAGAAAAACTATAGCCCTACCCATGCGAAAGTGAATACTATTAAATAACACTACCTCAACATTCCCCTCATATTCCTCGTCCATTTCAAGAATCTTGAGAACACGGCGAGCCAACAGAAGTCCAGTGCAGTAGGCTAATTTTTGTTCAACATAGGTTATAGTATGAAAATACCACATGCTAAATCGAAAGAAACTATTAAAATGCTCATTTAAAACATTGTATAACTACCAGCAGCATAGTTGGTAAGACCAGCTTTAAGCCCATAGCGAGGTAGCTCATGAGAATAAGCTGCAGCGAGAACCATATCACCAGTGATGCTTGCAGATGTTATTTGTGCAATAATATCCTTGTTGGTGAATCGAACAACAAATCGGTACTTCGGGGTGTTGTACTTATTCTTATCTTGATTGATAAGACGAATACGTGCCCGGTAATCAGTCTTCCCATCTGCACAACCAACAGATATATTTTCAGTATAAACAGAAAAAAAAGAGTTTGAACAGAATAAAATAGAGCAAGTACCTCTTCTTCTCTTGTATTTCACTTGGAAACGCTTAAAGTAAGCCCTGGACTTCTGGGCCTTGACGAATGCCTAAAAATTCATGTGACAAGCGTGAGTCAAATATATGAGACTAATATTACTAAGGGAATGATGGGTATGAGGTGGCGGCTCATTTTGCTAAATGAGCTGCCAAGAGATAGAACGGTGAGATCCCCACCTTTTGATGTGACTAACAAGATAGGCCTCACCGCATGGCTATCTCTCGGTAGCTCATTTAGCAAATGAGCCGCCATCTCATATCCATTATTGGCTATTATTAAATGGTTATGACCCAAACATGTGAACAAATAGCATCATGTTAATTTTCGGTACACATACAAAGTGATTTATCATGATAAAATATAGGGTAATTTGCCCTCAAATAACTAGAAAGTTGCCTCATTTTTAACTTGGATACCCAAAGAAAAAAAAGTTGCCCTAAAAATGCGATAAAGTTCAAGAACATTGACTTCCCCAC
>BQKN01053739.1:24070-64571 GCA_022839385.1 Asparagus kiusianus | reverse complement strand
GAGTGATTTCGGATGCGTTGGAATTGTGACGGCGAGCTCTGTAGGCCTCGATGGTTGGATTATCCGTGGGGTGATCGGGGCACAGCGGGCGTTGGTCCGATTGCGGTGATCGCGGGGTTTTCGGTCAACCCGTATCCTCGTGATTCTGACGTTCTGTCGGCTCACGTAATCCGTCGGTTCGCTTCAGGCGCTCACCGGCGTCATTTGAGCTCTTGTGAACTGGGTAGCGTTCGTTCGATCGTCGATCGTTAACACCGAGCTGTGAGTGGGGACCTATCGGCAATTTTCGATGCCTACAATATGTAGCAATGAATTTGCAGGATAAAAGAGACAAAAATATCAATCATTTCCATTCGTTTGCCACCTATCGTTCACATCTTATATTATCATCTTAATATATTTTACATCTCCTTTAAAATTAAATTCATAAGAGTAGTAATTCAACCTCATCTTACAATGTCATTGTCACAGCTAAGGTTTGTTAGCCCGTTGGTACAATGTAAGCCTTGTGAACCCACTGAGTGCAACATTTTATCTATCGCAAGCCACTTATCCACGGTGACGAGACATTATTGCACCTGCTCCTCATGAGTTACCTTATAAACATACACAAAGTTTTGCAGGTGCTAAATATGAGTTAAATAATAGAATATCACAATTATATTCTAGAGTCATGTTGACATCTCTATGATGTTTCTCGTCCATGAGAGTTGCTATGAGAATTTTCCTCTTTTATGATCTCGACCGCTAAGGCTCTTAGCCAAGTCATGTAAGCAAAGACACACTAGCATACCCTCCCCCCTACAGGTGACCTCGTGGTTGGAACTTGGAGTCATGGCTCATAAGGCCAAGGGTTGATCTGTGTCTATTACATGTTTATCCCACACTTTCAATTATTAGTCATTGTAATATTTGCCCTATGTAGGGTCGAAAAATTGACTAAGATTGATTCTCTTATTTTAAGAAATGAGTTCGATCATTTGGTACGAAACCCTTACAATTACTCATACTCTCTCTCGATTATAGATGAAGAGAAGATTAATTCAGCTTCTCTTTATTTAACATGGGTTCTTGGTAGCAAAATGATACTTTCCTTGATGTTTGAGTCGAGATTGCCTCCCGTTGACGATTAGAGCAAGATAGCTAAAGCTTCTCACGTTCGTTAACCGGCTGAAGTTAAAGTTCAAAATCTGGATCCGTATGCAGAAACTCTAATCTCTAATGTTTCTTCAAGTCAAAGTAGTTATTTTTTAACCCTTTTCTATGTAGACATCCATGGCTATTTATAGGGTTTAAGCACGTAACTGACGTGCTAAGATCATGGGTAAAGGGGCGTAACTGCCTCCTCCAAATCAGCGCACGTCATAATGTGCTCCTGAAGATTAGCCCATGTTGCTAACTAAGTTTTCGGAACCATTGTAGCTAAACCTCTCATGAATGACGAGCCACGTCTTCAATCAAAACAGGGTTCATCAAGTAAGATGAGCCTCGATAAACAGCGATGTTCGTCTTACAAAGCAAACTTTGCAGTAAACAAGCTTCTTGTGATAAATTTTATCTTCGCTGACTTCGTCTGATGAACTTCATCTTCACTAACGAACTTCATCTTCGATAGCTGAGTCTAACTGCGTAGCAACTTTGATGACTTTCTCTTAAACGAACCTCGTCTTCACTGATGAGCTTCAAATCCAACGATGAGTTTTATCTTCACTGGCGAATCTCATCATTCGAAGATGAATGTTGAACCTCGTTTCTAATAACGAGCTTCACTGTTTGTTGTTAAGTTTTACTGCTCGATGACCTACATTCTCGAGGTTGATCTTCACTAAACGACCAGCCTCATCTCTGATTGAGACGAGGTTCATTTTTCCTGACCATCCTTCTCATATTTTGAACTTTGGTATTTTTTAATGCCTACAAAACCCCCTTTAAAGTTTTAAGATTTGAATTGGGTTGCACGTAGTCTGAAACACTTTGAATACCTATAGGCATCTTGAACTTGCAGAGTTTATCTGATGAACCTAGTTTCATCATGAACTTCATCTTTACTACAAGGTTCAACATGGATATTATCCCAAAGTTCATTCTGGAGTTCGTCCCTCTATACGAGCTTTGTCAGGATAACAATCATCTGACAAATGACACCTTGCGGCTTCGTCAGCAATGTTGTTACACACCTTTTTCAGAACCAATAAATGGTTGCCAGCTAGTGCCTAGAGATATCCATGCATCCTGTCTGTAGATATTGTTGGGGAAAGAGTTTATCAAATGATCTTAACTGAAGATCGCGACCCTTGATTCGATCTTTTCCCGCCCCTATATATAGGGCATCATCATATGAGAAGTCCTTTCTTTCATTCGTCGTTTGGACTATCTGAACTCCTCCTCTTCCAAAGTTTCAATATTTTCTCCTTCGCAAGCTCCTCAAACAAAATCAATGACCCTCAAGACCGCTGTGGACCAAAGCAAGGGCAAGGGCAAGAAGGTTGTCGGTTCTTCACACGAACCTAATGTTCTGCCTACTTTCTTAGGTAATGGATCTAAGCGCACGATTTGCATTCTGAAAGATATCAATCCTGTCTATTTTAGACTTGGGTTTCTTGAAGAAGAAGAACAATTTCTTCCAGACTCATCATAAAGATGACGTCTTTTTGATTTGATGATGCTCGTCATCGATGAGGCTCGTCTCTACGACCTGTCTCATCTTTTGAGGAGTCTTACGTGCTAGTTGAATCTCACGTGTCCAATGACGTTTGATATCCTGACGATAGTCGTCCTCTCGCTTTGTTAAATGAAATTCGTTTATATGATGAACTTCATCTTTTCATCGACTATGTTCGTTGGATTGACGACCCTTGTCTTCAAATGATGAACTACAAACCTTGTTTTCACCAACGAGCTTTGCTGGACTGACGAATCTCGTTTTCCCTTGTTTGTCTTTTTGTGCAGTTGTATATCCCTCTGTTCTACTTCCCCAATGTGGTGATCTAGGAGAGGATGGTACTCAAGTGGTTGCAACTCATCCTCATTACTCTACCCTTGAGAGTATTCCTTTGTTCGGAGAATGAGAGTCAGAAGAAGTGGGTCTCATTCTCCGATTTCTACCTTTAGGCGTATGATTGCTGATGCTCCCCTAGAGTCCATTAATCGTGAACACATTATGAAGCATGTTCTATTATTTGGAGACTCCTCAGAGGATCCCGACTTGTTGGATATCGGGACTTATGAATGGTTTAGAACTGTGAATAAGCAAAACTTGTTCTTACCTCTGATGGAAGGTGATGTTTCTCTTACTACTTTGAAGATCATCTCAGGTTCAAGGAGAATAGACTGGGATTTAACCCTAGCATAAGATGGGTTACATGTGGCTACTTTTCCTAGAGCGGTGCTAAGATAGATAGCGGTAGCCGTTATATCACCGGATTGCACCCGAGGCTCTTTCAAAAGGAGCTTCCTGTTGGCGAGACTGTTGATGAGCTAACACTTTTGGCTATGCATTCTTTAAGTGAATGAGTCAATTTCCTGCTAAAGACTTTAGGACTTCTGGCTAGTTTCATTAGAGTCCTATGCAATGGTGGCCTCATGTCACCGAATACATCTTGCAGGAGAATCAGGAAGACCTGCAAAGGTTTGGTCTTTATGCACCCATCAGGGTAACGTAATTCGGGTTAGTTGATAACTCTCACCAATTCTTCGGTATTTTGGAGTTATATATCCCTACAACCCTCACTTTCTTTACTCCCGATGGAAAAATAAGGATTACTCTTCATGAGATGGAGGAAATCTTCGGGTTGCCAAATGAGACCAAATGAGAATTATCCATATGAGGAATATATCCCAGGTCAGCAGGAGTTCATTGCTCTAGAAACAGAACACCCCCAGGTAGTAGAGACCTTTTGGGAGGTAATGTGTCATTACCATATTTGCGTGAATATGGAAGGACAGCCCAAAAGAGAGGTGAAAATCTACAAAGCCATAACATCTGGACATGTTACCTCTTCAAGAATCTGGAGCACAAGAATGATCCAATAGTACCAATGGGTCCTTGTGATGCAAGTGAATTGTCTCGACAACTACTTGCTTATCGATCCATGCATCACATATCGGAATCGAGTGAACAATGTTACCCTGTCGGTACCACCTTTGAGAGTTATTTCTTTTAAGGTAGAGAGCCAATCTCTTCCAAGGCGTTGCTGGTGGGATATCTTATGTTATGGCTTCAACAAGTCATTGTCGTCTCTAGGAGCTTTGACATGCTGCCAATGGAAGTGGTATTCCCAACAGTATATTTAGCGCACGGCCGTTCTTATGCCCTTCTCCCCGCCATGATTGCCCATGTTCATTGTGAATTGCGGAGTTTGTGTTATCAATTTTATTGTGGCAACGAGAATCCAAATGTAGGATTGCCCTACACTTATTTCATAGCATGGATCGTTCTGCACTGCCCGACCCTTATGAGCACACCTTCTGCTCGTACAGAGGGTCAAGTTATCCCTTTCATTCAAAGCTTGGAGAACTTAGATTGGGAGTACCATTACATGCTTTTGGTAAGGCGCGTTCTCCGCGATCATAAGAAATGGTAATTCAACCAATGTTTTCCTCATTTTCCTGGAATCAGCTATGGACTGGTCGTAGTGGATGCATCAAATGGTCAGGGTTACACTACCCTATCACTCGGCTGCTTTATGTGGCTTATGACCATTTGTCCCGGGTATCATATTTTTCATTTCGGTCCAGTGTGTGTGTGTTAGAGCCTTACTTGCCCTGTCGCTCCGCTCGCCAATTTGGCTATGCTCAGTTGTACGTCGGTAATCCTAACACTCAACTAAAATCTGAGGGTTGTAGCTTGATTATTGGGGCCAGAGCTTGGTATTAGACCATTGCCGGAGGCATAGGTGCTCATTTCTTGCTTCCGCAACAGAATCCACAGCCCTGACCACGCTTGCTTATTCTAAGTAGCATTGTATAGCAAATGTAGCAATCCCAAACTTCAATGTTAATTCTTCAGGACTGTGATATATTCCGCATTGGTATAAATCTGGAAATGCTTCTAGACGAAGTCGTATACCAGGACTCAAGGAGTTCTTGTATGCCAAAGAAAGTGCTGAGGTAGAAGAATCTCATCCTTCCAGTCCTCATGAAACTCGGGAGGAGATAGACGCAACTCTGAATGAGGACATGGCTCATAGATCTCCTTATGTTGATGAAAACGGGAATCACATGTCTGCTGCTTCCGATATAGGTGATGCTCTTAGAGATGGAGCAGATCTTGGTGGGTTTGAGGATTTTTCCCCTGCTGACGAACCTTGTGAGCCTCCTCCACGTGATGCTTCTAAGGGCTTTTCTCTGCCCATTGAATCTACTGTTGGAGGCTCTCATCAGTAATTCCAAGTTCCTGAAGAATCACCCCTTGATAAAGGGTTCACTGGTATGCCAACATTAACTTGTTTTAATTTCGACTTGTTTTCCTCTGATACTCCTTATTCGGAATGAACTACAGAAGTTGAGGCCCCGAGACAAGTGGAGGAAAAGTATAAAGATCTCGGGCAGATGCGCAAGTCTAAACGTGTCGCTAAAAGACCAAGGCAAAATATTTCTCCACATAAGACCCCTTTGATAGAGTCACTCGGAGTTGAAACGGATTCAAAATTTGAGGATGAAGTTCCTTTAGCCCGACTCCGTACTGGATTGCGTTCGGCGCCAAGCACCAACGTCGAAAATGCTCCTGTTGATCCTTGTAAGATAGACATATAACCATTTACCTTTCTGGATTTTTAAGGTACTAACAACTCTGTTCATTGTGTTTAGTTGTTTCCACAGACTCCACTGTCTTTACTGATATGGGTACTGAGGTAGGACCAGCTTCTGGTGACCCTACTAAAAGTAGGATGCCTCCAAGTTCAATTATGAAAATAGGCCGAGTTAATAAATTGACTGTTAATCCTGATGAAGCTGAGGGAAAAGAATTTGCTCCAACCACCATGGCTGAAGCTGAAGCCACTGTGAACACAGGTGTTGTGTCTACCAGCTCCATTGTCATGACTGTAATTTGTGTCGCATCAAGTACTGTAGTCGCTACCGCTCCTACTACCACAATAGTTGCTGCAACCATTGCCACTCATACCGTGTACACTGCACCACCAGTTTTCACAGAAGTTACAGTTTCTTCTGCCGCTCCTCATAAAACGGTGTCTTCTAGTAGTACACACTCTTCTCCTGTCATCTTGGCGAGAAATTTTACCGTATCAAAAATATTGGAGAATTTCCTCAGCATTTTGAGAGAATCTCCCGCTCAAGTCTTAGATCGTGAAGGGGACTTTGTAGAAGTTAAGGAGGTACTGGTACCTCTCTTGGACTTAATGAATAATTTAACCTCTGACCTCACAGTATTGCCTTACTAGTTGCACCTGACCAAGGTTGAAGATCTTTTCAATTAATGGCATAATTGTCAGTCTTGATCTCTTTACCCTTTAGCTGAAGAACGAGCCATGCGAACTATACGCTAGAGGGATGACTCCTTATTCGAACTTGATCATCAATTGCTTGAGACCAAGCAGCGAGTCAAGGAGCTTAAAGAGATCGAAGATAATTTATCCCGTGAGAGTAAAAAAGTTACAGACGCTGAACTTCAAAAACAATGTCAATTTGATCATCTTCAAGTTCAGCTTAAGACTTTTCAGATCAAGATGGCAGAGGCCGAGGCAGAGTTGGGAGGCATGATGGATATGAGGCATACATTGGCCTCTAAATAGGTGTAGCATCAACCATTGCTCCAAGCAGAACTCGACCAAATGGAACAGCTGAAAAAACTGTTAATGATATGAGCGCCTATTCTAATGAGGAACTACGTAGGCGTGCCTTGGCTGATGTTGAGGCAGAATATCAAGAATCCTTGGCTAAGCTTGCCGAAGAGATTCGTCAGACCGTTGGATCTATTTAGCTATATTTCTTTTGTAATCAGACTTTTGTAGTTTTTTTTTATATAAGTAGAACTTTTGTTGTCTTTGTCCACCAGCTCTACTTTGCACCTTAACACATAATTTGATGTCGAAGTTCATGAACTTTGTTGCCCTGAGATTTAAGACTTCAAGTATAAGTCTTATCATTCTGATATGAGGTTGGATTCGAACTCCACTTTGTATTTCAAATCTGACATAACGAGGTTCTAGCCTCGTTCAATTAAGCTTCAGCATTTGAGCCCAATTAGAGGAATGACCTTCATCGAAGATGAGGTTTGAATCCAATTTCAATCAAGTCTCAGCACTTGAGTCCAATTAGAGGAACGACCTTCATCGAAGACGAGGTTCGAATCCAATTTCAATCAAGTCTCAACACTTGAGTCCAATTAGAGGAACGACCTTTGTTGAAGATGAGGTTCGAATCTAATTTTAATCAAGTCTTAACACTTGAGTCCAATTAGAGAAATGACCTTCGTCGAAGATGAGGTTCGAATCCAATTTTAATCAAGTCTCAACACTTGAGTCCAATTAGAGGAATGACCTTCGTCGAAGGTGAGGTTCGAATCTAATTTCAATCAAGTATCAAACTTGAGTCTAATTAGAGGAACGACCTTCGTCGAAGACGAGGTTCAAATCCAATTTTAATCAAGTCTCAACACTTTAGTCTAATTAGAGGAATGACCTTTGTCGAAGACGAGGTTCAAATCCAATTTTATTCAAGTGAATGACCCTCGTCGAAGGCGAGGTTTGAATCTAATTTAGGCTGAAAATCTCGACATTAGGGCTCTACTTGAAATATCGATCTTCGTTATTTTTTGACTTGGGAACGAGAATGAATCTTGTTGAACGACGTGGCAACCTTCGATAGTTCCCAGACTATTAATCCACAAGGATCCATCTCTTTGTCTCATCAGCATTAAGTCTTTGGTACTTAATGCGTCGCTTCGAGCCACGTCCTCTTTGGCGCTAATTACGAACGCAATTGATTGTGTCTCTTCATTCCTAGCATCCTTTGGTGGTTTGGTGCTTAGGGATTCGTGTAACGAATCACTTGGTTGGTTTCTTCACTTATAAATAGGCCATTACTTTTTGAGAGGATTCATCTTCCTCTTCTGTGCCTTGTTTCAAAATGACTCAAATGGGACTTTGCATTTTAAGGCTTCCCCCTTCGCTTCCTACTAAATTCCAAGCTCCGATAATCATCGCCAGTGAGGTAGGCAAAGTTGATGATGCTGTCACTTCAGATAACACTTCTGACCCGATCCTTGATCTCTTGGCCCTTATAGTAGCTTGCTCGTTTGAGGATTTATCAGTTTCCAGAGTTGGAATCAGAATATATTTCGACAACTTGTTCGACTTTTGAATATAACCTCCATGAGATATCCTAAGTCCAAACATGCTTACTGTTTTGACATGCCATGCGTCCCTAAGCATACAATCCCTTTTCTGGATTTTGGTCTATGTGGCAGCATTGCGGACTTAGTGAAGTACTTCCTTTCGGAGGAGTCAGTAACAATGTTAGAGCTGCCTTCACGTTTTGCAGAGATGGGGGAAGTGCTGATCCTATACTCAGAGCTTGTGGTGTTTCTCTTAGTAGTCAGCTTACCCAAGTAGGTAGGCGAATGCTACAAGCACCCAAGTTAAACGTTGGGTATGGGGAAGACTTCATGTCCAGGAACGGAAGATGGAACTTCAACAACAAGAATAACAACACCGTTGCGGACGAGGCTCGTAGTGCAATCTCGAAGGTCGTCAAAAACTTGTAATTGAACTTTGTGTTGTATTCCGAATGTTATTGAAAGACTCTGTAAATGATCCTCGTAGTGTTGTTCGAAGGAACTTGTAACTGAATCTCATAGTGTAGTTCAAAGGAACTTGTAACTGAACCTCATGGTGTAGTTCAAGTCTTCTAAGTTCAATCTATGTACTTTGAGTTTTTGTACTTCCAATTATATATGAATAAAATGTATATTTTATCCACATATTATTCTCTTACTTTTTTATGTAATTGAAACACTTTACTTAGGATTTTTAGCAAACCCCCCAGCTTTCAACGGACTTGAGTTGTCTTTACTAACTGCTGTTTGAGTTGAACTAGCCATACTTTTTCCCTCAGTATGATGAGTTATCAAAGAGTTTCTTTTAGACTTTAATGCTAAGATTTCTCTTCTATTATTAGCCTTTTTTAGGCTTCAGATCAAATGTAGGACAACAAAGTTCAAAATATGACTAAGTATTAAGAACGAAGCTCAACACATAGCGAACTTATTAGGAAAACGAACGTCATTTATAAAAATGATGATGTTAGGATGATCAAGTCATTCAATGACTTAGAATAACAATGACGAAGAAAACAAAGGCACATCACTTTATAGGCCTAAGTTAGAAAACAAACATCATTTGGGGAAAATGACGACGTTAGAAAAATCACATCGTTCAGTGATTTAGCAGTATGACGATAATGATGAAAACAAAGGCACATCACTTGGTAGGCCTAAGTTGGAAAACAAACATCATTTGGGGAAAATGATGACGTTGGGAAAATCACATCGTTCAGTGAATTAGCAGTATGACCATGGTGATGAAAATAAAGGCACATCACTTGATAGGCCTAAGTTAAAAAACAAACATTATTTGGGAAAAATAACGATGTTAGGAAAATCACATTGTTCATTTGACTTAGCAGTATGACGATGATGATGAAAACAAATACACATCACTTAGTAGACCTAAGTTGGGAAAACGAACATCATTCGAGGAAAATGATGACGTTAGGAAAATTATACTGTTTAGTGACTTAGCAGTATGATGATGATGATAGAAATGAAGGCACATTACTTGATAGACCTAAGTTGGGAAAACGAACATCATTTAGGAAAAATAACGATGTTAGGAAAAGCACATCGTTCAGTGACTTAACAGTATGACGATGGTGATAGAAACGAAGGCACATCACTTGGTAGGCCTAAGTTAGGAAAATGAACGTCATTTGGGAAAATGACGACGTTAGAATAATCACATCGTTTAGTGACTTAGCAGTATGACGATGGTGATAGGAACAAAGGCACATCACTTGATAGGCCTAAGTTGGGAAAACGAACATCATTTGGAGAAATAACGATGTTAGAAAAATCATATCGTTCAGTGACTTAGCAGTATGACGATGGTGATAGGAATAAAGGTACATCACTTGATAGGCCTAAGTTGGGAAAACAAACGTCATTTGGGGAAATGACGACGTTAGAAAAATCATGCAGTAACACATCACATAATAAGTTACTATTAGAAAAATATTATTTTGAGCAAAAACATCAACAATCAGAGGTGATTATTAACATGATGATTTTATAGTCCCACTATCCTATTAAAGAGGATTAGTGAGGGATTGAAGGAGACGAAGTGATGAAACCATTATCTTTCTTTGCTTCTCCTCCTACGGTGAGGCATATTTGACCATGAGGTCTATCGGTAATATTTCTTCAGAAATTTACCATTGATAGGCATCATGAGTTTGTCACCATCTTGAGTGACAAGACGATAAGCTCCATTTGAGTAAACAATTTCTACCACAAATGGTCCCTCCTATTTTGGCTCGGACTTCCCTTTCTTTTTGGAATTCAAAATCATTGGGCGTCGAACGACAAGAACCAAGTCACCTTCTTTGAATGTGCGGTATCTAACCTTTTTATCGAATGCTCTGAAAATCTAAGCTTGATAAAGCTTGATGTGTTGTTGAGCCAGTAGTCGCTTTTCATCTAGCGCTTCCAGTTCTTCAAGACATCGGCAATGCCTTTCTTCCTTTGTCAGGCTAGTTACAAGTGTTATTCGCAGAGACGGAATTTGAATTTTCGATGATAATATGGCTTCACATCCATATACTAAGGAATATGGTGTCGCTCCTGTTGGCGTGCGGACCGTTGTGCGATAAACCCACAAGCATTGACCTAACTTCTCATTCCAGTCTCTTTTATTTGTCGAAACCACCTTAGTGAGAATTTTGACGATGGTCTTATTGAATGCTTCTGCTTGCCCATTACAGCAATGCTATAAGCTGTTGAAGCCAAATTCTTGACCTTGAATTTATCACAAAATCGGATGAAGGCTTGGCTAACAAACTGGGGCCCGTTATCATGGACGATACGCCTCGGAATACCGTATCTATATACTATGTGATGTTTTAAAAACTTAACAACATCACTTATTTTAACTTCTCTCAACAGGGTTGCTTCTGCCCATTTAGAGAAGTAATCAGTTATCGCTAAAATAAAGCGATGTCCCTTGGAAGAGGGTGGGGTTATTGAGCTAACAATATCCATACCCTATGTTTCAAAAAGCCATGAAGTGGCTGATGGGTGAAGATGCTCGGGTGGTCGATGCATGTAGTTAGCATGTATCTGGCAGGCATGCCATCATTTGGCATAGTCGACGGCATCTTGTACCATGTTAGGCCAGTAATAACCCAATCTATGTAGTCGGTCCCACAATTTAGGACCAGGCTGATGAGCTCCACAGATGCCATCATGCACTTCCTTAAGAGCATCTTTTGCTTCTTTCTTTGACAAACAGCAAAGTAATAACATGTCATATGATCTTAGGTACAAAGTCTGAGATTAGGCATCATAGTGGAACCTAGGTGCTCGTCTATGAATAGATTCTCTTTCCTTGATGTCTTCAGGCAATAAACCATATAAGACATAATCAATAATCGAAAATCGCCAATATTTAGGTTCGAGCATTGCATGCTCATCTTCAATCATGCTGATCTGCAATGCATATTTTGACTTGAACAAATGTTTGCTTGTCACAGTGATTTGTTGAGTAGCTCCTTCAGGTAAAGCTAATGTGGCCGCAAGTGATGCTAATGCGTCGGCATAAGTATTCTTGAGACGGGGTACGTAGTCAATGTAGAAACCCTCAAAAGATTCGGCTAATGCGATCGCTGCTGTATGATAAGGGATGAGATCCTCATTTCTAACCTCATATTCTCCCTTCATCTGATTAACGATGAGTTGTGAGTCGCCATATGCTTCTAGGTGCTTCACCCCAGCTGTCTAGCTATATCCAGGCCAACCAACAAAGCATTGTATTCGGCTACATTATTAGAGCATGACTCTATTAGAGAAACGGTCCGTGGTAGCACATGATTTTGTGGAGAGATAAAGACTACCCCCACTCTGGTAATAACTAGACCAGTAGGGCTTGCTCTTACCGTACCATCGAAATATAGTTGCCATACCTACTCTTTGAAAACAACATCGGCTTCATATGTTTCATTTGGTATGTCTTGATACAATTTCACCTTCCCCTTTAGTGGATGGTTGGCCATAAGGTCACAAATAGCTTGACCTTTCATTGCCTTTTGAGGTTTGAAATGAATATCATATTAGGAAAGCAACAATGCCCATCTAGCGAGTCGCCAGTTCAAAGCGCTAGGTTGTGTCATGAATACCCGAATAGGATTGATCTGGAAAATAACATGTATGGTTTGCCCAACCAAATAATATCGTATCTTTTGGAGTATGAAGACCAATGCCAAACATTCTTTTTCAATAAGAGGATAACGAGGTTCAGCACCCGATAAAGTCCTACTGAGATAGTAGATAGCTTGTTCATGGCCATTTTCATCATCTTGTGCTAAGAGTCTTGTCAATGCATGATCTGTAGCGCGGATGTATATCAGGAAAGGTTTACCTGACTTCGGTGCGATTAACACAGATGGATTAGAGAGATATTGCTTAAGTTCCTCAAATGTTTTCTGGCAAGCTTCGTCCTACACAAAGGATACCCCTTTCTTCATTAATTTTGAGAATGGTTGGCATTTACCTGACAGGTTAGAAATGAACCTGCAAATATATGTCAATCATCCTTGTAAACCCTGAAGCTTCTTAAGATTTCTAGGAGGTGGTAGCTCTCGGATAGCTTTGACTTTATACGGGTCAAGACGAATTCCATTAGACATGACCATGGATCCAAGGAATTTACCGCTAGCCATTCCTAATAATGACTTAGTTGGGTTCATCTTCAATTGGTGTGCCCACATAAGGTCGAACATTATTTTCAAGTTGTATTTTCCCTTGTCATGACTTTTAATGACCAAGTCATCCACATAACATTCTACAGTCTTCCGTGATGTCTTTGGAAAATAGAGGTCATGACACGTTGGTATGTAGCACCAGCATTCTTCAATCCAAAGGGCATTACTATATGACAGTATATCCCTAAAGGTGTTCGAAAGGATGTGTGTTTTTCGTCATCAGGATACATTTTGATTTGGTTATACCCTGAGAATCCATCCATAAAAGACATCCTTTCAAACTCGCACATATTGTTAATAATGACGTCCGCGATGGGTAAAGGAAAATCGTCTTTAGGACAAGCTGAATTCAAGTCTCGGAAGTCAATGCACACTCAAATCTTTCCATTCTTTTTCAGAACGAGGACAATGTTGGCCACCTAATCAGGGTGTTGTTCTTCACGCATAAACCCTGACTCAATGAGCTTCTTGACTTCAGCTTCAATTGCTTCCATAATTTGGGGAAGAAATCGTCTTTGCTGATGCTTAATAGGCTTGATATCTGGTTGGATGTTTAATCGATGCATAGCCACTTAGGGATCAAGCCCATGCATATCCTCATAGTTCCAAGCAAAGACATCAATATACTCTCATACTAAAGTAATGAGGTCTTCTTTCTCTTCGGGCGATAAGGTATCGCTTATGAATATGGGTTTTGGGTGGATCTCGTCTCCCATGTACACTTGAATCACTTTGTCATCAGTAGGAGGCTCACATTGTTCGAAGCAGTGTTCTCACTGTATACCCAGCTGTCGGCTTAGCGGATCATCAAGCGGAGGTAATTGGTCATCTTCTTGGTTTTCTATTGGAGATGCTGAGGTCATGTTAGCCATGAGTGTCCTGAACGCAGCTCCTACACTAGAGTTAGACTCCCAGCAAATGGATACAGAAGATGAGGTATAAGAATCGTCATCTGCCTCTCCTTTGGTTCCAAAACACAACATGAATAGAGGGGATTCATAACCTAACCCACTACGAGTTTTATGATAGTAATCATTCGACTTTCTTTTTGGGACATAAGCGGATCAGATTGGTGTCTGGATTCCTCTACCGAAATTTAAGCCTTCTTTATGGATGAAGTCGTATCCTATTTTCTTCATAAGCTTTTAGGTTGTTGGTGTGAAATACGAGAATTACGGATCTTTCTCCTCCTTCTCAGATTCTTCCAAAAGAGTATACGACAGACCGTCACTCTTCCTAAAAATGATGTCTTTTGGCCATTAACTTTAGCTGGTACTATGAAGACTGCTTGTGAAGATTCAATTCGTTGCCGATTTGTCACAAAAGATGATTGAATTAGCATGTATAAATTTGATTCAACATATAATCCGGGTAGAGGATCTACTGATATGCTGGTGCTTGTACCTAGTATGTCAGAATTCAATTCAACACACGATAAGTAAGCTAAATTATCATTATTATTAACGATAACTCCACTATCCTCATAGACAGGATCGTTTACATCCAGATTTTCAAGACCGATTATGATAGGTTCTAAGTCATTAAAGATAAGACCCTGTTCATGCTCAGACTCGATATCGGTTTCATTACCGCTATCTGGTTCTTCAATCAGTAGTACTTCAAAAGGCTCACCCTTAAGGTAATGGATAGAATCTGTGAAATAATTCTTCACCCTCTTGAATGGTTGTTTCTCTACGACCACTGTTTTGATTTTACCACTCTCATCTACATATTTCATGCAATGATGTAGAGTTAATAGAACAATAAGATTATTATGGATCCAGGGCCGATCCAATAACAGGTTATAAGATGTCTCTACATCGATGACATAGCAAGTGACGTACGTCCTCAAGTCACTCATTTGGCATTTAAGTTTGATTTTGCCAAGGGGATGAGTATCGGAAGCATTGAAGCCATAGATGGTGGTTCTCGTTGTTGACAAACGATGCAGAAGAACTCCAAGGTGATGAATGAGTCTTAACAGTATGATGATCAAAGTAGAATCAGGGTCAACCTAAATTCTGTCCACCCGAATGGAGCCGATATACCCCGTGAAGTACAATGGTCTATCGTGCTTCAAGTTCCTCACGTGCATGTCTTCTTGAGAAAAGGTGATGTGCGGCATTCTTCCTTAAAAGACCTGACAACACTGAGGGCAAGCTTCTTCCAGCGTTATTCCGACTGGGTTTGGTGGAAAATGAGTAAGGAAAACCTCATTATTTGCCAATGCTTTACAAAGAGCTTCTCTCGTTGATCGAGATAAACGTAGAAGCTCAAACAAGGTAATCCTTGCTAGGATGTTGGCTAATTGAGCCAGCACATTAAACCGAAAAGGATCTTTCCCGAAATGGATCTTTCAAATTTTCTGGTGTATCTTTTCTGAGTGTTTTGCTGTAACGAAGTTCCTTTGCTTGAGTTTGCTATGTTACTTCTTTCCCTGGTTTGGGTAGTGCAACTGCTGTTTCAGAGTATTCTTTTTAAATACTCATTTCCCCCGTGTGTTCTTGATATCTGTGCAGGTTGTGCAGTGAATGCTGGCCGTTCATTTTTAGAACTACTAATTGATGCAGTTTCAACTCCCTCATCTAGGATGGCTGAAATAGCGTTGCAAGATTTTTGTGTGACTTTAGGCTTCCTTGCACTCACCAACATCCACTGCTCGTCCGTTAGTAAATCAGGATGAACCCACATCAATTCACCTTTAAGGGTAGTGTAGGGGACCATCCCCTTTTCTTTCCTCTGATGGGGGTCGAAGTTCACAACCCTCGTCTCTGCCTGTGGAATCGGTTTTACGCCATCTTTGACTTACACTTCAGCGAAATCTCCAAACTATAGCGAGACCATATTCGCAGATACCTTCTTTTGCTCTGCTTGAAGTGTCATCACACATGTATCTAACAAAACCTGAATTTTATCTTTCAGGATATAACAAGCCTTGGTTGGATGATGCACCATCCTGTGGTACATGCAAAAGTTAGGATCGTCGGTCCTTGACACTTCTGCATTTTGTTTTACCTCTGGCAATTTGATCTTATTCATCTTAATCAAAGATGTGAGAATGGAAACCACATGTTCATCCTTGAAATCGTACTTCTTCTGAAAATGATTGTCTGAAGTATTTACCTTCTGTTTTTTAGAAGACTTTGGGGATGACGTTGTTTCAACAGCTAGAGTATCCTTCCCTTTTGTTTTACCCCCTCCCTTTTTAGGTTGGGATTCTTGAGATTCTTCAGCATCTATTCTCTTGAGCATGTTTTCCACTTGCTCTCCTTGCCAAACCAAATCTTTCCATGAACGGGCTTCGAGAGCGTCCATCTTGGACAAGATATTAATAGAAAGATTATTACGGCACATCTCCACAAGCGTAGCTTTAGAAACTTGATCTCGTGAACGTAACAATCGATTTCTGAATCTTTTGATGAAGTCACTGACAGACTCTGTCTTCTTCAGCTTCTCAACCAATAGCGTAGCCATAGACACCTCAGTGTCATCATCGAAGAATTAGGCTAGAAAAAACCTCTCCAAATTTCTCCAACTTTGGATCGACCCTGGCTCAAGTCTGCGAAACCACTCAAAAGCCACCCTTTTTAGGGTACTGATAATAATCGAGTCATAATGGGATCATTACTCACTATATGCCTGGTCTGCACCTGGAAGTAATAAATATGTTGGGTAGGAGAACCTTTACCGTCAAACTGTGTCAAGTTGAGTGGTTTAAACTTCGGAGGATACGAGATCGTATCCCATTCACTTGGATATAACCTGACTACCCCTAGTTCTTTGAAGTTTCCTTGGAGCTTCAATGCATCAAGTTACTTTTGGAAGTCATCCCACTTTTGGTCCTGTACTTTCGTATGAGGACTGGACGTACACCGGATTGGTGAAACCAGTATAAAATCTCTTGTTTGTGATTGTGATTTTCTGAGATTGTTGTCATTCTTTATTACAATTTATTATCTTCTTTGCATAAATTTTAAAAGAACATTATTCATCCCCCTCTCTAGTGTTCTAGTGTATCTATTTCAGATCCTATAATTGGTATCAGAGCAAGGTGAAAGATGACATTAACAAATATATCACAATTCAAAGAAGGTCATTCCACAAATCGTCCACTAATGTTCGATGTGTTAGCCCTTATGTTTTGATGATGTTTTACAACCACCATTACTGGTACTAATTGCTTGTTGAGTGATATTATAGTTAATATATATATCAAGCTTATTAGTACCACTTATAGAGGATTAGATGGAATATGAGCTACAATGATGATATCCAAAGGAGGAGGAGGCATAGTGATGAAGCAAATGTTAATCAAGAACAACACATACAAGTCAAAGCTTCATCAACTCAAAGCTATATCAAGACTCAAAGAATTATAATTCTATGTGAGGATATTAGCTAGTTTTTCTTTTCTCTCTAGTACTAGAATGTAGGCAAGTAGTTATAGATTTCACTTGAAGCTATTGGGATATCACACACGTGTTTTTCATACTTATATTTTTGAGTGTTTTGGCAAAATATCATTTTTCACAAGTATAAGGACCTTTTCGTAAATTTCTTTTTCCAAACGGTTTGTTTTTAGTGTTAAAAACAATTTACAAAGTTACACAAATTTTTAGAAGTCATTTGAATATTTTTATAGATTTTCTAAAAAGAGTCAAAACTGTTTTCTAACTGTATCTGTTGTGTCAGTTCGTGGTCGACCATCACGATCGACCGCGCCTGTGTCTTTTCCTAAGTGGATAGCAGAAACTTTCACGGTCGACCGTCACGATCGACCGTCAGCTTGAAAATTCACATGGTCGACAGTTACGGTCGACCACAAAAGTCTCTAAAAATTTTCCGAGTCTCGAAAGCGGCTCGCGGTCGACTACAAGATTTTCACGGTCGACCGATGTTTACTCCAACGACCTGTTACATATAGATTTCAGACGACAATTTTTACGGGATTTAGGGGATTTGAGTTTGGGTTTTGGCTGTAGCATTTTCTCCTATTTAAACCCTTCATACCCCTCTTCTTCAACTTGTCCCAAGCACTTTGAAAAACTAGAGATCTGTTTTTACTGAGAGCCAAAATTTTCAAACCTGTTTTTCTGTGTTTCTTTAAGTTCACATCCCAGCTTTAGTGTAATCTTTCTCCTTACCATAGGGATATTGTAAAGGGAGAGTTTTTACACCATTGATACTATTGAGAGCTTGATATTATGGAGATTAACTGTGTGGGAGTGAGATCTTGTGGTGATCAACTGTGTAGTTGTGAGATCTTATGAAGATCGTTATGTAGAAGAAGTTCCGGCTTCCAAACCGGGTTGTGTAGTGGATTCTCCTCGAAAGTAGGGAGCGGGAACGTAGGTCAGTGGGCCGAACCTCGTTAACACATCGCGCGTCACTTGGATAACTATTTCTAACTCTATGTCATTTGCTTTGGTTATTCTCTCTATTGTGTGTTGCTTGTCTTATTTTTATTGCACCATTATAGCCTTAAGACCTTAATCACCCTCCTCTAGGGTCCAACAATTGGTATTAGAGCTTGGTCTCTATATTAGTTTTTGGTCTAACCACTTTAGAGAAAAGATCTTATGGAGACTTTAATGAATGTGCATATGCTAGAAGGACAATCCACCACTAGACCACCACTGTTCACCGGTAGTAATTTTGCTTATTGTAAGGCTAGAATGAGAATTTACCTTCGTTGCATTGATCTTGACATTCTAGAACTCATAGAGAAAAAGTATGTAGAAAAGCCCAAGATTGGTAACATGATCGATGGAGAAAGAGACCAAGCTAATCTCAATGCAAAGGCTATGAATGCCTTAATTTGCGGTCTTTCCCCTAATGAATATAATAGGGCTTCTACGTGTGCAACCGTATACGAAATTTGGGTGAAATTGTGTATTACACATGAAGGAACCCTCCAAGTTAAGGAATCCAAAATTAGTGGGCTTATGCATGATTATGAGTTATTTAAAATGTTTCCTAATGAATCCATTGATGCTATGTTTTCTCGCTTTACTAACATAATCAATGAATTGCATGGTCTTGACAAGTGTTTGACTATCCAAGAGATGAACTACAAGATCCTTCGTTTATTGACTCCGGCATGGGAACCCAAAGCTACGACCATAGAGGAAGGTCACGATCTTACTACTTATAGCTTTCGATGGCCTCATCGACAAGCTTAAGGTTCATGAGAATAAGCTCAAGGGAAAGGAGAAGGAGGAAGTGCCCCCACGAGAAGTTGAGGAGCCATCACCAAAAATGAAGACCATAGCTCTCAAGGGAGCTAGTGATAACTCCTCATCATCGTCGGATAGTGAAGTTGATATTTTTAGAGAAGTGGCTCACCTCTCTAGAAGAATATCTAGACTCATTAAAATGAGCAATAAGTTTAATCCCCGATCTAACAATAAATTTTCTTCATGTGTAGAGAAGTGCTTTGAATGCAATGAATCAGGTCATATCGCTAAAGATTACATCAAGCTCAAGGAGAAATACTTGAAGTATAAGAAGAAGAAAGCCATGTATGCCGGATGGGAGGAATCCGAACCAAGCGATTCGGATAGCAATGAATAAGGAGCTAAGATTGCTATTCATGATCCCAATATTTGCTTCATAGCTTATGAAAAGGAGGTAGTTTCCGACACCGAAAGTGAATCCTTTTATATGCAATGTGATCTAGCTACCGCATTAGAAGAATTAAACATTGAGTTTAAAAGGATGTCAAAAGAATTTTCTTCCTTTAAAAAATTACATGCTTCTTGTGATTTAAAACTTGAACAACTACAAACATCTCTTGCTTTAAAAGAAGAATTGCTAGGGGGTCTTAATTTTGAAAATAATTAATTAATATCTAAGATTGAAAGACTTAAAATTAAGAGTGGTAGGATTAGACCCACTCATGCTTATGCTAATTATCATCATCATGAGAGAAATAGATTTCATAGATCTCATGACTCTACACGCAAGAGAAATTTTGTGTGCACATATTATATGAAACATGGTCATATTTCTGCTCATTGTCGGATTAAAGATAATCATGATTTTTATGTAATGATATGAGTACCCAAAGGTACCAAGCTTACTAACTACTAAGGACCCAAGATTTGGGTACCTAAAGTTACTACACATTCATCTCTTATACGAAACATCATGAGCACGACGTAGAGAGATGTGGTACCTTGATAGTGGTTGCTCACATCATAGACGGGCAACAAAGAGCTATTTGCAACCTTATCAAGGATTAAAGGAGGTAGCGTCTCCTTCGGTGGTGGTGAGAAAGGTAAAATCATAGGTATTAGATGCATTGGGAAGATACCTTCTCCCGTAATAGAAGATATTTATTTGGTTAGTGGATTGAATCATAATCTTCTTAGCATTAGCTAATTGAGTGATAAATGTTTTGATATTTCCTTTAAACCGGACAAATGTATTGTTAGCTCAAATGAAAAAACTATTTTTATTGCTAATAGAAAATCCAATGTATACATTTTTGAGATGAATGAGCTATTAGATCAAGATGTCAAATGTCTTGCGGTGGTTGATGAAAACCCTTGGATTTGGCATAAGAGGCTTAGACATGCGAACATGGAATTTATATCCAAATTATCCAAGAGGAATCTTGTAAAAGGTTACCAAACTTGCATTTCATCAAAGATAATATTTGTGAAGATTGTGCTAAAGGTAAATAAACTAAGTCTAGTTTCAAATCCATCAATGAGGTATCATCTTCGAAACCCTTGCAATTACTTCATCTTGATTTATTTGGCCCTATGCGTGTTACCTCTCTTGGAGGCAAACACTATGTTTTTGTTATCATTGATGATTTCTCTCATTTTACATGAACAATCTTTCTTGCAAGTAAAGATGAATATTTTGAAGAATTTTTCGAATCATGTTAAAAGAATTGAAAATGAAAAGGAGTTGAAAGTTGTTAAAATAAGAAATAATCATGGTGGTGAATTTCAAAATAATTTTTTCTATAATTTTTGTGCATATTGTGGTACAACTCATGTGTTTTTTGCTCCAAGAACACCACAACAAAATGGTGATGTTGAACAAAAAAATCGTACCATACAAGAGATGACACGAACTATGTTAAATTCTTTTGATTTGCCTAAGTATTTTTAGGCGGAAGCCGTCAATACGGCTTGCCATGTTTTAAATCATGTTTTGATTAGACCTAAGCTTAAGAAAACATCTTATGAACTATTTTATGGCAAACCTCTTTTTATTGGATATTTTCGCATCTTTGGTTATAAATGTTTTATTTTAAATACAAAAGATCACCATGATAAATTTGATTCTAAAATTTATGTTAACATTTTTCTAGGATATGCACCTCGAAGTAAGGCTTATAGGGTCTTCAACAAACGAACTCTTATTATTGAAGAATCTATAAACGTTACTTTTGATGAGACTAATATTAGTTTATAAGTTGATTTGCCTAGGAAAGATGATGATGATGTTGAGGGAGGATTGGAACTTTTGCAAATAAATAAAACACCCTCAATAGATGTTCAAAAGGATGGGGATAGCAACAACATTCAAGAGCAAGAACAAGAAGAACTCTTCAAAGCATGGATATTTACACCAAATCATCCAAAGGAGCAAATCATTGGGAATCCTTCACAAGGAGTTCTAACTGTTGACCTTCTTGTTTTGATGATGTTTAACAAACAATTTACCATTAATGTTGTTTTTCTAGCATTCGTGTTTTCTTTTTTATTTGTAGACAAACAACGTTGTTGGAGGATGGATGGAATATAGCTTCAACGATCATATCCAAAGGAGGTTGGCGGTATGTCAGGTTGAAGCCTTGTAATTCAAGTTCAAGATCCAAGTTCAAGCTTCATCCGCAAGTGTACCAAGTCAAGCTTATTGAAGATTAAGATTGCTTGGGTATATTAGTTTAGTTTAATATTATGTGTGTTCAATACTTTAAGCTCAATCATATACACACATACACGTTTTGGTTTTCTATAGTTATATATATATATATATATACATAAGTTTTGTTTTCTATGTATATATATAGTTATATAAATACATGCATGGTTTTGGGTTTTCATGTTTATAATATGAAATCACATATTTCATATTTACTATTGTGTTTTTGAAAACATTGCATAGAATATGCAATTTTGTGAATATTCTTAGTTTTTGGACTTAACAATAGTCATATATATATTTTATTAAGTCTATATAATCATTGTGCAAAGTTTCAAAACATGGTTTAGCCTAAATGTCAAA
The DNA here is from genome assembly GCA_022839385.1 of Asparagus kiusianus. Taxonomy (NCBI): domain Eukaryota; kingdom Viridiplantae; phylum Streptophyta; class Magnoliopsida; order Asparagales; family Asparagaceae; genus Asparagus; species Asparagus kiusianus. Next base: position 42,329 of record BQKN01053739.1, on the reverse strand, counting down.
ATTCATATGTTTACATTTTTATATTTTGGACTATTTTGCAAAATAATGATTTTTCACAAATGGGAAATACAATTCGGAAAATTCTTTTTGTAGCATGTTCATTTACATGTTTATATACATTTCCCAAAGTTTCATTATTTTTAAACTTCATTTGTTATTTTTAACATATTTTCCAAAGTCTCAAAAATCAGCTCTAAAACCTGTTTTTCTGTAATATCAGTTTTCGGTCGACCGCACCGGTCAACCGCTCAATTGTTCATTTGTTTCTGGGTAGCAGAGAGTTTGTCGGTCGACCACATCGGTCGACCGAGAGCTCGAATTTTCCATCGGTCGACCGATGCGGTCGACCGACGAAGTTCCTGCTTGTTTTCTCAGTCTGGGATCTGCATCGCGGTCGACCACGAATTTCTTCGGTCGACCGCCGCTCTGTCAATTCTCTCTCTAACGGCTATTTTTGTTACCGTTGGCTGGGCTATTTTTGTCATTTGGTTTGGGGTTTTTGGCTGAGGTTTTGGAGGCTATAAATACCCTCTTTGATCTCAGTTTCTAATATATCTAAGAAAAGTTTTAAACAAAGTTTTTAAACAAGGGTTTAAGGTTTTTACTATTTGTTTAAGTTTGGGTTTCTGTTTATAAAGGAGCAAGTTTTCACTACATATTGAGGGATTCATTCTCAATCTTCTTCATCCTCTTCTTTGTGTTCATAGAGAAGTTTTCTAACTCTTTTCTCTAGCAATTTCATTATTGATTTTCATATTCTTATTATTGCTAGTTTGCTATTTGAGTTAGATTTTATTTTATCTTATTATTACACACACCCACTTGAGCTTGTTGTATTTGTATTCATAATATATTGTGGGTTGGTGAGAGATTGTAACAATTGACTGTGAGCTTTCATTGTGTTTTCATCTATATTAGAGAATAATCATTTGTTATATTGTGCTTATTGTGAGGATCACTTTATAATACACTTGTACACCGAGAGGAGTGTGTGGTGTGAGTCGGGGATCGTCCTAAGAGGAGTGGCGCCAGTTGATGAGCCTAGGGAGAGGTTGTAACCGAGTACTTGAGGGACACACGGCTAGGTCCAACACTTGTGAGGGTGTAGAGTGTGATTTCAAGAGTGGTGATTGTAAAGTTTTCGGTTAGCTAGAAAACCGAGTGTGAGGTGTAAACGTTATTCGGGTGAACGTAGAAAACCCGATTGTGATAGTGGATTTCTCCCCGGGAGTAGGGAGCGGAGACGTAGGACGGAAGGTCCGAACTCCATGATTATATTGCTTGTTTGAGTTTGTCTTTGGCGTATTTGTTCTTGCATTTATCTTATTTCGCCAATTGTGCATTGCTCATTTATTTCATTCACTATCTTGTTTAGATTGTTTACCCTTGTGTTAGTTGACATATCCTTGCATATATCATATTATATATCTCTTTGGTAGGATATATCATCTTGTGTTAGTTTATATATCCTTACACATATATTGCTTATATCTCATTGCTAGGATATTTCTTGTTGTTTATATTGCTTATCCTAGCTCATATATCTTGTTGTATTTCATACTTGCTAGGATAGCTTGTTAATTAATTTTAATTGGCATATAATCGGATTAGATTAGCATAAGACCCTAATCACCTTCCCTCTAGGGTCTAACACTAACTCACTCAAAGGCTTTGAGTGAGTGTGGTAATGTTGCATTCTTATCTCAAATAGAACCTAAAAAGATTAATAATGCTTTAAAGGATGAGTTTTGGGTTTTAGCTATGAATGATGAACTAAACAATTTTCGAAGAAATGATGTTTGGAAACTAGTTCCTAGACCTAACAATGCTAGTGTAATTAGAACAAAATGGGGTTTTAGAAACAAACTTGATGAACATGGCATTGTAACAAGAAATAAAGTTTGTTTGGTTGCCTAAGGATACAATCAAGAGGAGGTCATAGACTATGATGAAACATTTGCACCGGTTGCAAGGTTAGAATCAATTAGGATGTTTTTGGCCTTTGTAAGCTTTAAAGATTTTAAATTATTTCAAATGGATGTTAAAAGTACATTTCTAAATGGTTTTATAGAAGAGGAAGTATATGTTGAGCAACCCCCCGTTTTATGGATCATGCATTTTCTAATCATATTTATCGGGTTCAAAAAGCTTTATATGGGTTAAAACAAACTCCTAGAGCTTGGTATGCTCGCCTCTCTAGTTTTCTTCTTGAAAATAATTTTTCTAAAGAAAAAATTAATAATACTCCTTTTGTGAGAAAAAGGAAAAATGATTTCATTTTAGTTCAAATATATGTTGATGATATCATTTTTGGTGCTACTAATGAATTTCTTTGCAAGGATATTTCTAAAGTTATGCGAGATCATTTTGAGATGAGCATGAGGGAGAGCTCACATTCTTTCTTGGGCTCCAAGTCAAGCAAACTAAGGATGGGATATTCATTTCTCAAAGAAAGTATGCTAGAGAATTGGTGAAGAAATTTAATTTGGAAAATTCTAAGCATGCACCAACTCCCATAAGTATAAGTGTCAAGCTTAATGTGGATGATAGTGGTGAGGATATGGACTAAAAACTATACCGATGTATGATAGGTAGTTTTCTTTATCTCACCGCTAGTAGACCCGATATCATGTTTAGTGTATGTGCATGTGCACATTTTTAAGGTTCTCCTAAAACATCTCATTTAATTACAGTTAAAAGAATTATTAAATATGTGAATGGAACAATTGATCTTAGTTTATTTTATCCAAAAAGCACCTCTTTTGATCTTTATGGTTTTTATGATGCTGACTTTGCCTGATGTAAGCTAGATCGCAAGAGTACGAGTGGTACATGTTAATTTTTGGGTAACTCTCTTATCTCTTGGGCTTCCAAAAAACAAAATTGTGTTACCTTGTTCACTACGGAAGCGAAATACATTGCTGCTAGCTTATGTTGTGCCCAAGTTTTGTAGAGGAAACAAAGTTTAGTTGACTATGATTCGAATTTTCAAAATATAAAAATCTTTTGTGATAACACTAGTGCTATCAATATTTTAAAAAATTCAGTTTTGCATTCTAGAACCAAGCATATTAATGTGCGCCATCATTTCTTACGTGATTATGTAGAGAGGCAAGATGTATCCCTTGTGTATATTGACACAAAATCTCAATTAGCGGAAATATTTACCAAGCCTCTTAGTGAAGAAGATTTTGTCGTATAAGGAATGGTTTAGGTTTATGCACTATGTGAAAGTTCTATTTGCTTGCTTGGTTAGTTGCATTTCATATGTATTTTTGTTTACTATTTTTTTACCCTATTTAATGGTGACAAAGGGGGAGAGAAATCTCCTCATTTGTGCACATAGTAAGGGGGAGCTCATAGATAGGGGGAGCTACTATCTATAAGCTATATTTATTTTGTTCATATATAATGGTTGGTTGTTATCATCAAAAAGGGGGAGATTGTTAGCCCTTATGTTTTGATGATGTTTTACAACCATCATTATCGGTACTAATTGCTTATTGAGTGATATTAAAGTTAATATATATATCAAGCTTGTTAGTACCACTTATGGAGGATTGGATGGAATATGAGCTATAACGATGATATCCAAAGAAGGAGGAGGCATAGTGATGAAGCAAATGTTAATCAAGAACAACACATACAAGTCAAAGCTTTATCAACTCAAAGCTATATCAAGACTCAAAGAATTGTAATTCTATGTGAGGATATTAGCTAGTTTTTCTTTTCTCTCTAGTGCTAGAATATAGGCAAGTAGTTGTAGATTTCACTTGAAGCTATTGGGATATCACACACACGTTTTTCATACTTATATTATTGAGCATTTTGACAAAATATTATTTTTTCACAAGTATGAGGACCTTTTTATAAAATTCCTTTTCCAAACAGTTTGTTTTTAGTGTTAAAAACAATTTACAAAGTTACACAAATTTTTAGAAGTCATTTGAATATTTTTACAGATTTTCTAAAAAGTGTCAAAACTATTTTCTAACTGTATTTGTTGTGTCAATTCGCGGTCGACCGTCACGGTCGACCACGTCCATGTCTTTTCCTGAGTGGGCAGCATAAACTTTCACGATCGACCGCCACGGTCGATCGTCAGCTCGAAAATTCTCACGGTCGACCGCAAAAGTCTCTGGAAATTTTCTTAGCCTCGAAAGTGGCTCACGGTCGACCGCCGTTTACTCCAACGACATGTTATGTACAGATTTCAGATGACGATTTTTAAGGGATTTGGGGGATTTGAGTATGGGTTTTGGCTGTAGTGGTTTCTCCTATTTAAACCCTTCATACCCCTCTTCTTTAACTTGTCCCAAGCACTTTGAAAAACCAGAGATCTATTTTTACTGAGAGACAAAAATTTTAAACCTGTTTTTCTGTGTTTCTTTAAGTTCACATCCCAGCTTCAGTGTAATCTTTCTCCTTGCCATAGGGACTTGTAAAGAGATAGTTTTTACACCATTGCTACTGTTGAGAGCTTGATCTTGTGGAGATCAACTATGTAGGAGTGAGATCTTATGGTGATCAGCTGTGTAGTTATGAGATCTTGTGAAGATCGTTATGTAGAAGAAGTTCCAGCTTCCAAACCGGGTTGTGTAGTGGATTCTCCTCGAGAGTGGGGAGCGGGGACATAGGTCAGCGGGCTGAACCTCGTTAACACATCGCGTGTCACTTGGATAGTGATTTCTAACTCTATCTTATTTGTTTTTGGTTGTTCTCTCTATTGTGTGTTGCTTGTCTTATTATTATTGCACCATTATAGCCTTAAGAACCTAATTACCCCCTCTCTAGGGACTGGATGTACACCGGATTGGTGGAACCAGTATAAAATCTCTTATTTGTGATTATGATTTTCTGAGATTGTTGCTATTCTTTATTACAATTTATTATCTACTTTGCATAAATTTTAAAAGAACATTATTCACACCCCCTCTCTAGTATTCTAGTGGATCTATTTCAGATCCTACATGTGGTATCAAAGCAAGGTGAAAGATGATATCAACAAATATATCACAATTCAAAGAAGGTCATTCTATAAATCGTCCACAATGTTCGATGGATTGAACTACAACTATTGAAAGTGTCGAATGAAGATTTATCTTCAATCAATTGGCTACAAACTTTGGAGCATTGTGGAAACAAGATACGAGAAGCCATCAACTCCATTTTCAGAATGGACTACTTCACAAAGAAATAATGTAAATTTGGATTCTAAAGCAATGAACGCTTTGTTCTGTGCACTTGACAAGAATGAGTATAATAGGGTGTCAACGGCCACATCTGCATACGATATTTGGCACACACTCGAGGTAACTCATGAAGGTACAAATAAGGTTAAAGAATCTAAAATTTCTGTTCTTGTACACAGATTTGAATTATTTAAGATGAAGGAAAATGAGACAATTGGAGAAATGTTCACAAGATTAACCGACATTACAAATTCTCTTATTGGTCTTGGAAAAACATACACTCAAGTGGAGATGGTAAGAAAAATACTCCGATCACTCACTCCACAATGAGAAAAGAAGGTACATTATATATAATTATTAACTACAATTAATCTCATAACTACTAGTACATTTATGACTCTTCATAATAATATATATACAACACACATCATACATACGTTCATATATCATTTAACAATATAAATATTTTCTACATAAAATATATCTAAAACGTACATAGAAACTAATTATACTAATCTAATAGCTGTTATAGGAAGACGTCTATCCAATAAGTTCGTATACTTTGTATATTTTCATTTCTTAAAAATTTCGACAGCACCTACCCGTTGTTCTCTTTGTACACTATGCGGATGTTATTATGCGCATCGATAATATACTAAAACACAAAACAACATATGCTTATTATACACAGAGAACAACGAATACGTGATGCCAAACTTTTAAGAATGAAAATATACAAAATATACAAAGTTGGATGTGTACACTACTATATTCTTAACCCGTCCGAGAAGGACAAATCCAATAATTACAAATTTCAGTACCAATTCTTTATTCATATAATATAAAATAAACGATCATTTCCGGGAGGAAACTTTATGTCTTACCCAAATATGAGTTGTCTATCTTATAATATAAGTCCAAAGAATTAGATGTAATTATTGGACGGAAGTCTAGGGATAACGTTATTTTTTCATTCTTCTAAATTGGATATATAACACATTATTAAAAATTATAATGTGTTATATATCACTTTATTTTATAAAAAAATTATTTCACATATTTTCACCTTACAAACTTACATAATCACACCTGTTTATAGCACAAATGAAACTTAGTATGATGGACTACCATGAATCAGGTGTTTTTTAGATCATAATTTTTGGTTTTAAACTAAATTCAGCAATAAACAATATAAAAGTTAAAAATTTCTAATTTTTCATGAAAACCATACATTTTAAAGAGATAAGAGGTAGTGGTCGCGGTTCGGCTATGGAATAGGCTGCGAGAACGACACCCGGGGAAGCTAGGGTTTTAAGTTTTTATTTTAATTGAGGGGGGGCAATGGAGGAAGAGGGAGAGAAGGCAGTGGGGGCAAGGGGGTGGTGGGCGAGGGGAGAGAGGGTGGGGGGTAACGGGCGAGAGGAGAGAGGGGGGGGGGTGAGAGGAGAGACGGCGGTGGGGTGGCGGGCGAGAGGTGAACGAGGGCAGCAGGGCGGTGGGGCGGCGGGGAGAGGTAAATAATCAAAGAGGGAGAGGAGAGAGATCTATCATATTTTAGTTTTGGATTGTGCTCGTGTGTGGTTAGTTATTTTTCTCCGTGCATACGACTTATTTGGTGAGCAAGCACGCTTCCGTATAGGCACGTGACAGTTAGTATCAGAGCATAACAATTAGTATCAGAGCTTAAATTTTAGATCTAGGGTTTTGGCATTAGGTGGAGGAAGATTCATCATGGAAGCTTGATTCTTAGAGTTCTAGGTTTCGGTGGAGATAGGATTTGAAGTTGTCGTTGGAGATCTTGCTTTCCTCCTGTGGTTAGGAGTTCTATTTGGAATCCAATCTAGGTTCAGTTGGGTAATTTCTTATTCCTTTCAAAGTTTGAATCTTTCTTTGTAATTTAGAGTTTGCGAGTATGGGTGAAGAAGTTCATGAAAGCACCAAGATAGTGAGTATAGTCCAAGTTGGTTTTCAGAACACCAAAATTAGTGTGGTGAAGTATGATGGCAAGATTAATTTTGGTTTGTAGATGAGCGACATTCAAGATGCGCTCAATGCTCAAAATTTGGAGGAGTCCATCATAGTGTAAGAGAGACCACCAAAATATAAAGAGGCGATATGGAAAAGATGAATAGGAATGCTTGTTTGGTGATCAGATCCTGTTTGGAATAGGAATTAAAGTATAATGTGATTAAGGTGACGTCTGCTATGAAGATGTAGGAAATTCTCAACAATAAGTACCTTACGAAGAGTGTTGAGAACCGTTTTCACTTGCTGCAAAGATTGTTCAGATTTCAGATGTCCTGAGGTACCTCGCTAGCGGCTCATGTGAACAACTATATTAAGTTGTTGTCGGACTTGGAATGTTGATGAGAAGATACCGAATGAGAAGTATGATACCTTCGTACTCACTTTGTTGAATAGAGGGTCTTCTATCAACTATAGTGAAGTTACTAATGCTTTGACAAACTATGATTTGAGGAGGAAGGACAAAGAGACTTCTCGCGCTAGTACTTCAGGAGTGGCCTTGTCGACGAGAGGTAGAAGCCCATATCCAAAAGGTGGTAATAGAAGAAGGTCAAAGTCAAGAGGTCATCACCAGGTAGGAAAGAACCAATGTGCATTTTGTAAGGAACAGGGACATTGGAAGAGAGACTGTCCAAAGATCAAAGAGAAGGAGAATAGCAAGAAGAAGGGACCGAAGGCTAATGAGGTGAATATTATGAAAGACGATAATTCTGATGATTCGAGCTTTTGTCTATTGATTACTCCGGAGGTAAACCACTTGCATGCATCAGATTGGATACTTGATTCTGGCGCTACTTATCATGTGACTCCTAGGCGAGATTCATTTTTATCATTTGAGAGACTCGATGAGGGTGTTGTTGTCATGAGAAATGATCAATCTTGTGGCATTTTTAGGATAGGTACTGTGAGGATTCAGATGCACGACAGAGTTATCCATGAATTGAAGGAGGTGAGATTTGTTCCTCAGTTGTGTAGGGTCAAAAAATTGATGTTGGATTGATTCTATTGTTTTAAGAAATGGGTTCGATCACTTAGTACGAAACCCTTACAAGCACTCACACACTCTCTCGATTACAGATAATGAGAAAATAAATTCAGCCTCTCTTTGTTTAACGTGGGTTCTTGGTAGTGGAAGGATGCTTCTCTTGATGCTTGAGTAAAGATTGTCTTCCGTTGACGATCAGGACAAGATCGCTAAAGCTTCTCACGTTCGTTAGCCGGCTGGAATCAAAGTTCAAACCTTGTTTCTAATGATGAGCTTCAATGTTTGTTGTCGAGTTTTACTGCTCGATGACTTGTATTCTCGAGGTTGATCTTTGCTAAATGACAAGCTAGTCTGTGATTGAGACGAGGTTTGTTTTCCTGACCATCCTTCTTATATTTTGAAATTTGGCATTTTTGAATGCCTACAAGTTGAAGAAAAATCGCCAGTTAGAGTTTTGGAGGCAAATGGATTCAAGGTGACCTTTGAGGATGTTGTAGCAAAAATTACTAATGGATCTTTAGTGATGATGAAGGGAGTTCACAGTTAGAACTTGTATTATCTGAAGGGGAGAACGGTGATTGGCTAGCTTGCTTCATCTATTTTAGAGGTGAACATTAGCAGACTTTGGCATTACAGATTGGGGCACACAGGAGAGAAGTCACTGCAGGCACTGTGCAAGCAGGGGCTATTGAAGGGAACCAAGAGTGGAAAAGTTGAGTTCTGTGACCACTGTGTTCTTGGCAAGAAGACAAAGGTAAAGTTTAGGACATCCATTCATAGGATGAAGGGCATCCTGGATTATGTGCACATTTGGGGTCTTACCAAGACTGCATCACTTGGTGGTAGATATTGGTTCATCACATTTGTTGATGACTATTATAGGTGTTTTTGGGTGTACACCATGGCGAAGAAGAGTAAAGTCCTAGATATATTTGTGGAGTAGAAGAAGAGGTTGGAACTGCAGACTAAGACAAAGATCAAGACATTATGATCCGACAATGGTGGTGAGTACACATCAGACCCCTTTCAGCAGCTATGTCAAGACGAGTGCATAGAGAGACACTTCATAGTTAATCATATATCGTAGCAGAATAGGGTGACAGAGAGGTTAAATCGGTCTTTGTTGGAGAAGATACGATGTTTGTTAGTGCATAATGGTTTGGAGAAGATCTTTTGGGCTTAAGAACTTACATATGCGAGCCACCTCATTAATAGGATGTCTTCATCTGCGATTGAGGGGAAGACCCATATGGAGATGTGGTTAGGAGAGCCGACACATGATTATGACCAGCTCCAGGTATTTGGGTGCATTGCATACTATCATGTGAAGACTGATAAGTTAGAACCTCGAGCTAGAACGACCATATTTATAGGATTCAAGTATGGTGTCAAGGGATACAAGCTTTGTGATCCAGTTGTTAGGAAGATTATGCTGATTAGGGACATCAAATTCGATGAGGCTTCTATCTTAAAACTTTCCAGCTCTTATCAGGTGGAGAGCGACCTGACAGAGGAGATATCACAGACGGTGGAGATCAATGCAGCTCTACAGTGTCTAGATAGTGTAGTATTTATTAGAGTGCCAACTGAGGTGACACCAGGCGAGCACTACGGTGAGCGGAGGATACGAGTACTGATATACAGGATCAAGGACCGACGGCTTAGGTTCAAGATTCTATTGCGGTTCAGAGACAGAGGAGAGACATACGGATGCCAACATGATATACCGATACAGTAGTTGCATATGCACTTCTGGTAGAGAGTATCAATGAGTTGGTGCTTACTACATTCAGAGAGGCCGAGCAGAGTTCGGAGACTGATTCATGGTAGGTAGCTATGCAGGAAGAGATAGAGTCTCTTCATAAGAATGATACGTGAGAGCTTATTAAGCTTCCAAAGGGGCAGAAGGAAATTGGTTGCAAGTGGGTATACACAAAGAATGAGGGTATTGATGACACTCCATTGAGATTCAAAGCTAGGTTGGTTGTGAAGGGCTATGCATAGGAGGAAGGCATTGACTATAATGAGGCTTTTTCTCCGGTGGTGAAGCACTCTCTGTAGGCGTATAAAATTGCCTATAGGTCCCACAATACAGCTCGATGACGTCAATTCGACAAACGGACCATCGGGCGACGTATCCAAGCACGACCGTTATCCCGCCAACGCCAAAGCCAAGCCATACGCAACGGAGCAGGTTAACGAAGCGACGAAGCCAACAAATCACACCCAAGCATTGGAATTCATCCACTCGCACGCGGAATCAAACCAACGTTTCAGGGAATCGCCGAGTCATCTAAACAAGAGCGAACTCGGTGATATAACGATCGAATCAAGATTGGTTTCGGACTCGAACTCAGAAGTGAGTTTACTGCCAAATCAGGAATCGGATCAAAACGAATCGAATCCGAACAAGTCAACCACACAACCGAATCGAAGTCCAAATCAACAACGAATCAGAACCGGAAACACCGAAAAACCCAAACGACGGACGAAACGAACACACCCGGGGGGACTCGGCCCGAACCGAACCAACCCGGGGTGGCTCGGCCTAAGCCGAGCCACCCCAGGGTGGCTCGGTGGCCGGCACACCCCCCCTCTTGTGTTGTTTTGCACGTGCATACGAGCACAGTAAGAGGCTATAAATAGAGGAGGGGTTCTTCATTGTGAGGGGTTGGATTTGGGAGGGTCGAAGCTCTGCCGGATTGGAATTTGAGATCTAAAAAAGATCGGGGCTTTAGAAGATTGAAGACTTGGACTTTGAGATCCGGTTCTCGGCGATCATCCACGCTAAACAAGGCAAGAGTTCGAGAGGGACCGGATCTGAGATCTACACGATTTTCCTCCGGATCTAAGCTTGGTTCTTAGATCCCGAGAAGAGTCTCGAATTCGCTTGGTCGATTTCGACACTTGGGCTACTATTTCCTTGGTGAATTAGTACCCCACCCGGCTATTATTTCCTTCGTGAAATAATACCCGTCATATCGTGTAGATCCGACCGGATTGAGATCACGCGGTGGTCCACGGCAAATAACCCCGGCGCAGGCAAAGAACCCACACAAAGCGAGTGACCGCAAAACAGGAGCTCGCGATTCGTTCGACATAAAAGGAAACAAATTGTAATCTTTCTTTTTCGTATTTTGATTTTCATTGTAACCGGCTCTTATAAAAAGACCGGATCTCTGTAAACGCAAAAAGTTGTTAACATTGAGTGCAATGAGTTCGTCAATGAAGAAGAATTTGGTTTTTCCCGCGAACACTCTTCAATTCAGATTTTGCTAGCTTTGGTAGCACAATATGCTTTGGAGTTAGATCAGTTAGATGTAAAGACGATATTTCTTCATGATGATCTTGATGAAGAAATATATATGACTTAGATATTAGGATTCCGAGCTATAGGGAAGGAAAACCTGGTTTGCAGGTTGAAGAAATCGCTATACGGTTTGAAGCGGTCTCCTCAACAGTGGTATAGGTGATTTGATGGTTTTATGATTGGTCATTCGTACACTCAGAGTCAGTTTGATCCTTGCGTGTATTTTCACAAGTTGAAAGGAGGTGCGTACATCTATTTGTTGCTCTATGTTGATGATATGTTAGTTGCCTCTATTTCCAGGTCTTCTATAGATGAGTTGAAGGCACAATTTTTAAAGGAGTTTGAGATGAATGATTTGGGTGAGGCTAAACGCATTTTGTGGATAGAGATCGGTAGAGATAAAGAGAAGGACAGAATTTGTTTGACACAGGTAGCCTATTTGAAGAAGGTTCTATAATGATTTCATGTTAATATGGATACGAAGCAAGTTAGTATACCTTTGGGAGCCTATTTGAAGCTTTCAGCTGACCTTTCACCGAAGACAGTTGAAGATAGAGAGTTGATGTCAAAGGCTCCATATGTGAGCGTAGTTAGGAGCTTGATGTACGTGATAGTATGTACGAGGCCAGATTTGTCACAGGCGGTGAGCATGATTTCGAGGTACATGAACAATCCAGGAGTGGGTCATTGCTACATCGTGAGATGGATTTTGAGGTACATTAGAGATATGCTCAATGTTGATTTGGTTTATGATCGGGACACTATAGATGGACAGTTGTATATAGCTATGTTGATTCGGATTATGTCGGGAATTTGGATAAGCACCGGTCTACTAGGGGGTATGTGTTCACTTTGACCCGTGCGTTGGTGTGTTGGAGATGCACCTTACAATCTACGATGACTTTATCTACAATGGAGGCAGAGTATATGGCGATTACGGAGGCTGTGAAGGAGGCTATTTAGCTTCGAGGACTTTTTGAGGAACTTGGTATATGACAACGGTCCGTCACTATTCATTATGATAGTATGAGTGCTATCTATTTGGCGATAAATCAGATTTTTCATGCAAGAACGAAGCACATTAACGTTCATTATTACTTTGTTCGAGATGTTCTTGAAGATGGCGGTGTAGAGATTGTGAAGGTCCACACGAAAGATAATTCGACGGATATGCTCACTAAGGTGATTCCGAACAACAAGTTTGATCATTGTAGAAGCTTGTTGCATATTCATGATTGTTGAGACCATTGACGGTCATTTGGATGAACTACGGGTGGCTTGATCCCTTGGGAGAGGGGTTACATAGGCAATCACATTGGTACAGCCAAATTTGGTGAGACGACGCATTGGTGCTCATGTTGGTGTCGGCTCGGTTTTGGGAATACTTTACCGAGATGGAGAATTGTTGGATAACAGGTTTCTAATCTGTTTTGGTAACAAGTTATTAGGATTCCTAATCTATTTAGGTAACATGATTCTTAATTTGTTTTGGTAACATGTTATTAGGATTCCTAATTTGTTTTGTTTTTGGTTTTAGGATTCCTAGTCCGTTTTAGTTTTAGGTTTTCTATATATATAGAACGCCTTAGAAGATATTCGAATCAATCAAAAAGAGGAGAGTTGTAATTAGAGATTAGAGAGATTTTGAGCATTTTGAGAGGTAGGGCTGTCTAAACCGGGCCCGGACCGGGCAAAACCGAAGCCCGGGCCCGGACCCGGGCCTGAGCAGGCCGGGTTCCGGGATGGCCCGATTTTTTTGGTTTTTTTATTATTATTATTTTTTAAAATTTTTAAAAATCCCCATAAATTATAAAATATACATAAAAATTACAGAAAATAACATAATTTTTTTTAATAACTTGAAATAACATAAATTACAAGTATAAAAATTATAAAAATAAAAGATGATAAAATAACTTCTTTATTAATAATCAGTAAATCTCTTACAAGTATAAATTTATTTCGGAATTCATCGCATCATAATAGATGAGTACATACCAACTAGGTTGGTATCTACTCACCTATATCACTATCATTTGTAACTTTTTTCAAAATAATTCATGATAAATTTAAAGATAAGAAATAAAAATTATAATTTAATGAATATTATCTAAGTTTATACCTATCTGCTAGTCCTAACTCTTCAAATTTATCTTTAATTCCTGCCATCTGATTGATGTCTTGCGTTCGCTTCTCGTACATCCACCAATCTTGTAAGCATATCACTGCTTATACAGTATACGAATCTAAGCATGTCCTGTGATTGTCGATCAAACGTCCTGCTGTGCTGAAGGCGGATTACGAAGCTACCGTCGAAACCTGCACTGTTAGTAAGTTACGAACCATGGTGGAAAGTATATAATATAAAACTGATCCATATACTCTCCACCATTATAAAACATCTAAAACATTTCCTTGACATTTAACTAATGAAGCAGATAAATATTCATCTATTTCAGAAACCTCTAATGCTGATCCAAGTCCAATTCTACTAGTTAGTTCAGCTACCATTGCATACCTATCAAAACTTATACTTTTACCTCGACCTGTGCTCGAAGGCGCCGAACCTGTAGGCTGTTGTGCAACTACACTATGTCTAGTTGCATACTCATCATATAATGTTTGAAAATAATTTCTAATAGCTAAATGATGAGAACTAGCAATAAGGATGGATCCATCATCTAAGTCTATAATCTGTCCACCATATAATGATTATAACAAACTTCGAAGGCCAATATCCTTCAAACATGGATCAATAAGAACCTCAAACCAAAAATATGAGGAACATGCCTAAAATACTTATTAAATTTGCTCTCGATTTAAAAAATTACAGCTCCAAAAGTATCATCCATACCATATTTGGCAAAATTTTTTGAATATTTAAAATTTGTAAAGCAGCTAAAGTAATTGTTGGATAATAACAGCCAGATAATAACATTGTAGCATCATAAAAGACTTGTAATATCTTATTTAAATTATATATAATTGTCCATTCATCTTCAGTAATTCCATAAGTACTACCAGAGCTAGAACAAGAAGCATAAAAATTTATAAAATTATTTATAATTTTTTTATATCTATTGCTACACTTAACATTGCATAGGTGGAATTTTACCTATGATCAACATCTTTTGGAATTAATATGGGCTTATAATTTTTTCTTTTACAATATTGTTTTCATCTTTTAGTTCTCATTTCGGAAGCATTATTCATATTAGCAACTATTCTAACCTTTTCTATCAGGGGTTTAATTTCAAAGAATGCACTTTGAACAGTTAAATTTAAAATATGATAGATACATTTAACATGAAAAAATTGACCATGACATGGTAATGACAAAGTTGTTTTGATAAAATCAACAGCTACATTGTTATTACTTGAGTTATCTAGTGAAAGAGAAAATATTCTTTGATCAATTTTTAGTTTCATAAGTTCTTCAATTATTACCAGTATGTGACACTTTAATTGCAATAAAAGAAACAACTCTTTTAAACATTTATCAATTTTTATCAATCCAGTATACTGTGATACATAAATAACCAGTTTGCACCCTAAATGTCCAAATATCAGAAGTTAAAAAAAATTTGCAGTTTAAATTTTTAAAATAATAAATTATTTTTTCCTCCTGATAATATTTTAAAATATCATGTTAACAGGTTTGACGAGAAAATTTTGTAAATGCAGGATAAAAACCATATCTAAACAAATCTTCAAATTCATCATCTTCTACTTGTAGGCATCTAAAAATAAGTGTTCGCACACAGCTAGAGACAAAGAGAAGGTGATGTATACCATTATCCAAGTTGAAGGGGGTTGTTCAAGTCAAAGAGGATCATCTGACGCCGACAAGCGTATGAATTGAATCGACGAAACGTTGATGACGTCACGACGAACCACCAAAATGGCCAACGCCAGGTGGCCCGCGTGCTAATCAACCACCAAAATAGAAAACCAAGTAGCACATGTGTTCAGCGGCCACCTCTAAGTGGCCCGCACGCTCATCAGCCATCTCCAAGTGGCCCACGCGCTCATCAGTCAGCTCCAAGTGGCCCGCACGCTCATCAGCCAGCTCCGAATGGCTCGTGTGCTCATCAGCTAGCTCCAAGTAGCCAACATATTCACCGATCACCTCCAACTTAACTAAATGTATGATGCAAATCGGTGAAGCGTATGAGTAAACGTGACACACGAAATGGCAAAACTACTCAGCTATGAGTTGTGTTTCGTCCAAAAGGGGCGAAACACCATGTGTGACTTGCACTCACCAAGTGTGGCTCGATTATTGGAAGTTGTAGGTATCTTCTCCATCTTTCCAACTCATCTTGAATCACCTCATTCCGAGATCAGACGAGAGAGTTAGAGCCAAAATACCCGAGGACGTACGGACTGGCTCGCTCAGTGCTGAGCAACCATTTGGTGGCTCGCACAAAAAAACTAAAATTTCAGCCATGATGTGATTTGAATCTGGAGAAATTCAAAAGTTAAAAGTTGTAGATCTCTTCATCATCTTTCTAATGTATCTTGAATCACCTTATTCTGAGATCGGACGAGAGAGTTAGAGACAAAATACTCGATATGGTACGAACTGGCTCGGCCAAGGCCGAGCGACCAATTGGTGGCTCGGACCAGGACGAACCACCATTTGGTGGCTCGGCCAAGGCCGAGCTACCAATTGGTGGTTCGCGCTGGTTCGCACCTGGTTCAGTTCAGTTCACACCCGGCTCGGTTTGTTTGCACCCGGTTCGACAGATTTTGTCCGAAAATACGTTTTGACGGTTTTCGACGGGTATTCACGAGATTTCTTCTATTTCAGAGGTTCCCAACTACCTTGATATCATCTCAACATATAGTTAGGTGGTTGTCAACTAAGGATAAGGTCAAATCCATCGTTCTTATCAGAAAACTCCCCAACCGAAGCCTATAAATACAGGCCTAGGGGCTCATTTCACAGGACGGAGATCAAGAGGGGGAGGTGCTGTCAAAATTAAGAGCGAAGCCTATAAATACAAACTCTCACTATCCGTGCACCAAGATTATCAGGGTAGTATTATTAGTATGTAGCTGCCCCTAGACCGCTCTACAAAGGGTCTCAGTATTCGAGAGAATCTCTAACGGAAATGCTAAGTCCAAACCAAAGCATCTCCGTAAGAAACGATCAACTGTTCAAGATGACGAACTTCCAAAAGTCATAATTAACATGGCTGATAAGGGAAAGTCAGCTCGACCTTCTAGCTCTGACCCGCTCGTATCGTATTGGCTAACTCGACTACGCGCAGGGACTACTAGACGTAGGGATTATCAGAGAATGTAGAGGGGATTATCCTCGGATGATGAAGCGTCAGATGCCAACTCTGCAATCACTTTTGACAAAACGGTATCCAATCCAGGATAATCCAGCGAAGTGTTTATGATTATGATATGAGTTGCCGTGCAAGCACCTTTGCTCACGGAATTATCAAAGATGGATAGAGGAGAAAAACAATAAGAACACAAGAATAACTCAGGTTTTGGGCGAAGGAAAATACCTTATCTAGATTATGAGTATGCAATTTATAATCTCTCACAATCTCACTCTAGAATTGAAGAACAGGCCCTCCAAATCTTAATTACAATTTAATCTCTCTTGATTAAACTCTCTGATTATTTTAAACCCTAAAATAATCCCTTAGTGTACAAACAAGGATGGTAAAGTGGTAAATAACCAAGCCCAAAACCAACAGGAATTCGTGTGAACAGAAACCCAAACGAATCAGGAAACTGTCGATGAGTCGACTCATGAGTGAGATGAGTCGACTCATCCGAAACTGGACAAAACACAAAAACCAGCAATGAGTCGACTCATAACTGAGATGAGTCGACTCATGACCTTATATGAGTCAACCCATAACTTATGAGTCGGCTGGTCAGAGCCGAATTGCTTATAGGGCTTGATTTCGTGAGTCGACTCATGACAGGCATGAGTCGACTCAACCTGATAAGTCGACTCATGTCCATGTATGAGTTGACTCACGAGCTAAAAACTGGATTCTTCGAATCTGCTGCTCGTCATCTCGTTCCACGCTTCCTCCTGTGTTCCCTTGTACTGTTTGACACCTCTATTCTCTTGCTATCATGAGAATCATTTATCCTCAAGCTCTCATAAGGATCGCTAAGTTTTGAAGAGAAGATACACCTGTATCATGGGTCTCCCCTTTAGGAACTTGAAGTCCCGTTCAAGTTAGAACTTTAAGTCCCGTTCAAGTTAGAACTTCAGCTGAGAAAACTCACAAGCTCCTCCTTCCTTGTTGAACCACTTAGCCTTGCTAGAAACTTGACCTTGACGTCCAATGAGAAATGACTCCTTCATCACCCGTCTCATCTATTGGCCTTCTTATTTTGATGATGTTTAACAAACAATTTACCACTAATATTGTTTGTCTAGCATTCGTGTTTTCCTATTTATTATAGACAAACAACGTAGTTGGAGGATGGATAAAATAGAGCTTCAACGATCATATCCAAAGGAGGTTGGCGGAATATCGGGTTGAAGCCTATACAATTCAAGTTAAAGATCAAGTTCAAGCTTCATCCGCAAGTGTACCAAGTCAAGCTTAATTGAAGATCAAGATTGCTTGGGTAATGTAGGTTTAGATTTCATATTATGTGTGTTATATACTCTAAGCTTAATATCTATACACACACATTTATTGGTTTTTTCGTGTATATATATAGTTATATATATATACATAAGTTTTGGTTTCTATGCAT
>BQKN01053739.1:0-15235 GCA_022839385.1 Asparagus kiusianus | reverse complement strand
CCCCTTCTTTTCCTTGGTGTTGCCCTTCGCAGGTGACACTAAGAAGAGCCAGTGTCTCGTTTTAGCCGAGATATAAGCTTTAAACTTCTAGATCTCACGCGGATCGACGAAGTTCTGTTTCTATATCCCTTTGCGGATAGACGAAACTCTGCCGGATTTTCCCAGAACGGATCTGAAGAGTCGGCGGTCCACGGATATCGACATCCCCGTCACAGGCCAACAACCCACGCAAGTGAGACCGCACCAAAACGGGATCTCGTGTTTATTTTCGTTGAAGTTGTAATACTTTTGTTTTCATTTTATCCTGTTGTAACGCTTGAAGTTGTAACAGATCTCAAAAAGAGAAAATCAATGAAAACAGCAACTTTTACCGAAAACAATACAAAACCAAAACGTGTATGTGTGTATATGATTGAGCTTAAAGTACTAGCACACATAATATAAACTCCTAAACTAAATTACCCAAGCAATCTTGATCTTCAATGAGCTTGACTTGGTACACTTTGTGGATGAAGCTAAACTTGGATCTTAAACTTTGAATTGTAAGGCTTCACTTCACTATTCCGCCAACCTCCATTGGATATCATCGTTGTAGCGCATATTCCATCCAACCTCCAACAATGTTGTTTGTCTATAATAAATAAGAAAACACAAATACTAGACAAATAACATTAGTGGTAAATTATTTGTTAAACATCATCAAAGCAAGAAGGCCAACAGTGACCTCATCAATATACGACTCATGGAGTGCAAATCTGAACGTACACTGGCTCACCACACTCAATCCTGCTTCCTTATGAATCCACCCTAATGGATAGGGCTTCGGATGCTTCATCATCTTCAATCCTAGCTTCTGTACTAATGCTTCAAATATCAGGTTCTTCTGACTCCCTGTATCTACAATGGCATCCACCAAGCTGATCTTGGCCTGCAACTTCAAAACAAAGAGCTGCTCCCTCGGGCCGTCGTCTTCTTTTGTGGCATTTTTTCCCACCATAAGGTTGAGGCTGTTGTTGGGCTCTGTCATCCCGGGAACCTCCTTCGGACCCTGCACTATCACGTATGCTTTCTTCTCCTTCTTCTTTAACCCTTTCGTCTTCAAATGAGGGTACTTCTCCCAGCAACGATTAGCCACGTGCCCTGTCTACTTGCAGTGATTGCATGACAATTCTATCTTCCCCAAATCACCCTTCTTCTTCTCTTCCTTATGTTGAGAGCCACTAGACTTGCCTCCCGTCTGTTTGGAATCACCCTTCATTTTGTTACCCTTCTTATGTTTGCCCTCAATGGCAATTGCCTTCACGCTCGCCTCTGCAATCGTTTAAATCGTGAACAGCTTCATCTCCTTTCGAATATAATCATTCAGACTGCCATGTATTTCATAAAGATGGAGTATTCATCCGTTGTGACGTTTAGAACCATCACCTGCTACTGGAACTCCGTCGTATACTCTTGAATGGTCTGATTGAATCTTTGGCGCAAGCCGTACTACTTGTACCAACGCTCTTCAAAGAACCCCACAGGATAGAACTGCTTCCTCAATAACTCCTTAAATTTGTTCCACGATACCGCCTTCTTTTCCTATTTGCAATAGAACTTCCACCATGTCAATGCGTGACCCGAAAGCTTCAACATTGTGAATACGATCTTCTCCTTGGATGAATATCCATAGAGAGTGAAGCATATTTCCATACGCTCAATCCAATCATCGAGCTTCTCCACATTGACACTCCCATCATAGACAAGAATCTCCACTTTGAAATCAATCTTCAAGTTTTGGTAATAATTCTTACCCCCTGTATGTGAAGCAGACTTATCAACTTCGGCCTCTTCTTCTGAATCTGATTTCTCTCGTTCTTCATCAGACTCAACAAGTTTCTTCTTATCCTTCGAAGAAGATTCCTCCTTTTTGTCCCCTCCATTGATGAGACCCACGAGCTGAGTAAGAGTAGTCCTGATCGTTTTTATCTACTTCTCCATAGCGTCAAGTCTTGCTGAGTTATCTGCTTCAGACATCTTCTCCTTCCTTATCTTCTGGACTTCTTCCAAGAAAACAAGGATCTCGCCAAGCTTCTTGTATTAGGATCGAGTAAGGACTATACACAGGATGCCCCATCCTTAGGATCTGATTTGCTCTGATACCAACTTGATACGAGTTGCCACGCGAGCACCTTTGATCGCGGAATTATCAAAGATGGGTAGAGGAGAAAAACAATAAGAACACAAGAATAACTCAGGTTTTATGTAAAAAATACCTTATCTAGATTATGAGTATGCAATTTGCAATCTCTCACAATCTCACTCTAGAATTGAAGAACAGGCTCTCCAAATCTTAATTACAATTTAATCTCTCTTGATTAAACTCTCTGATTGTTTTAAACCCTAAAACAATCCCTTATATAGGTGTACAAACGAGGGTGACAAAGTAGTAAATAATCAAGCTCAAAACCAACAGGAATTCGTGTGAACAGAAACCCAAACTAATCAAGAAACTGTCGATGAGTCGACTCATGACTAAGATGAGTCGACTCGTCTGAAACTGGACAAAACATAAAAACCAGCAATGAGTCGACTCATAACTGAGATGAGTCGACTCATGACCTCATATGGGTCGATCCATAACTTATGAGTGACTGGTTAGAGCCGAATTGCTAACATGGCTTGATTTCGTGAGTTGACTCATGACAGTCATGAGTCGACTCAATCTGATGAGTCGACTCATGTACATGTATGAGTTGTCTCATGAGCTAAAAACTAGATTCTTCGAATCTGCTGCTCGCCGTCTCATTCCGCGCTTCCTCCTGTGTTCCCTTGTACTGTTTGACACCTCTATCTCATGCTATCATGAGAATCATCTATCCTTAAGCTCCCATGAGGATCGCTAAGTTCCGAAGAGAAGATACACCCGTATCAGATTAACACCAAGGAAGTAGCCAAAATGGTTGAGGGTGCTCTAGCCAATTAGAAAAAAGCATTCAAAATCGAAATGGAAATGGCTATGCAGCAGATAAGGGAAGAGCATGACCAACAGATTTGGGTATTGTCTAATCAAATTGGTGAATCTAGTCGTCATAATAATGCCTATCAGATAGGTGATGATTCAGACATGGATGAATACCTTGATGTGGATAACCCTCTCGTTGATCAAAATGTTAGGGGTAGCCCCACTAAAGGTAATGATGCTTGGGGTGGTCCCACCGAAGATGACAATGCCGAGGATGGCCATGTTGCTCCTCTTAGTAATTGTCCAAAGCATGATACAGATGAGGACGAGAAGATGAAAAATATTAAGAGCAAAATTAACACGCTGATGTCTGCTCAAGAGGTAAAGAAGACCAGTATTCTGTGTCCTTACTCAAGAGAGTGAGAGTCGATCCCGTATCTGACGAAGTTCAACCTGATTAACTTCATGTCGTTTGACGGGAAGGGTTCACCCACTCAGTACCTGATCTACTTCAAGTCCCACTTGGGCATAATCTTTAGCGATGAAGCATTGATGGTTAGGTTATTCGTTGGCACCCTTCGTGAGCCCGCCTTCGATTGGTACCACCGTCTCAAGCTTGGAAGCATCAACAGCTAGGACAACCTGGAGAACATGTTCCTCGCTCACTTTTTTGATGATGATGCCGAAGTGTCAATCAGGACACTCTTCTATGAGAAACAGGAATATGATGAGACGGTCAATGACTTCATCAAGCGCTTCTGGAATAAGGCGATGAACTGCCGAGATCCGATCACAGAAGACTTCATCCTCCAAACCTGTCACAACAACCTCTTTTTGGACATGTTGGAAGTTATGGGGGTAGCACCGTCTGACACCTGGAAAGAGTTAAAAGTACGCTGAGAGTAGGCCGAATGCTTCCTCAGAAGGAAAAAAAGCCGAGAGAAGCCAACCGACGACTAACCCTCCAAATTCAAGCTTCGTCTCCCGTGGTAAAGGGAAGACCCCTGCAGCTACTGTTAATGCTAATCAGACGTCACAATAACAATCCCGAAGACAGTAAAAGACTTCGGATCTGAAACTCCAAAAAGAGTACTCCTTCAAGGAGGAAGATGTTCCAGCCATTTTTGAATCCTTCCTTGAGAACAACAAGATCAAGCTACCACCTATCGCAAATCAATAGGAAGATGATAATACTGTGGATCCAAAGTACTGTGCGTACTACAAGAGGATCCTTTATCCTACCAAGGCTTGCTTTACTCTCAAAATAGCATCCAAACTTTGGTTGAAGCTGGCGTCATAATGCTAAATTAAACTGAATGAAGACTCCGACAAGTATAAGAGTATAAACTGCTCATCCTGACACTCTGAAGAGTATACGAGTATAAACTGCTTCTCAATACTCCAATAGGTATATGAGTCTAAACTGTTTCCTTTCTTTCATGGAAAGTTCCTGGAGAGTGTCATGCGTGGTATTCTTAAGGATAACTCGATCATCTAACTAAGTATAATGTTAGACCCGATTTCACAAAGGAAGCTGGGGGTGGATGATTCATGTAACGGAAAGTTCCCGAAGAATTCTATATAGTGTATTATTAGGGATAACCCGGTCACTACAAGAAGGTGATGAATAAGAAACTCCTATTCAAACTCCCGCTACATCTGTGCACTCAACACTCCCATTGTTAGAGTCTGGACATAGTATTCGGAATTTTAATCTCCTGATTATTAATAATTGTCAAACCCCTCCGTGTTAAGTATTTGTTACTTAACACTAGGAACCTCCTTTGAGTGATTTGTACGAATCAACACTCCCGCTATAATTTATGTTCCCAATCTCACTGTTCACTTGGTCAAACCTTTCTATAGTTAGAACCACAACCAAAATCCCCTCTCGATTCCTCTAATGAACGAGAGGTCCACGAATCAAGCGATCAAACATTCCTATAGTTAGGATCGTCTCAAACCTCCCATTTGGTCAAACCTTCCTACAGTTAGGGCCATAACTAAAATCCCCTCTTGATTCCCTCTAATGAACGAGAGGTCCACGAATCAAGCGATCAAACCTTCCTACAGTTAGGATCGTCTCAAACCTCCCATTTAGTCAAACCTTCCTACAGTTAAGGCAAAAACCAAAATCCCCTCTTGATTCCTTCCGTGAATGAAAAATCCACTTTGAAATTGAGTGATCAAACCTTCCTACAGTTAGGGTCACCTCGAACTCCTGCTTGGTCAAACATTCCTACAGTTAGGATCAAAACCAAAATTCACTCTTGATAAACAAGAAAATCATCTTTAGTTCGGTAATCAAACCTTCTGACAGTTAGGATTATCTGAATATTTTCGATTCCCGGAGTGAAGATCCCACTCTTAGTTTCACCTTCCCGGATTC
Organism: Asparagus kiusianus; assembly: GCA_022839385.1. Classification (NCBI taxonomy): domain Eukaryota; kingdom Viridiplantae; phylum Streptophyta; class Magnoliopsida; order Asparagales; family Asparagaceae; genus Asparagus; species Asparagus kiusianus. Next base: position 9,902 of record BQKN01053739.1, on the reverse strand, counting down.
TTGAAGTGAAAATCCCACTTTGAGTTTTCTTTGTAACTAAAGATAGAATATAAAATTCTTCCTTTCTAGTATCGGGTTCGTCTTTGCCCCAAGAGAAGACACTATCCTTCAAATCCAAAATGTATGCTTCACACGCATAGGGAATTTTATCCCGAATCCTAAGTAGGGATAAGTCAACGCCTAACACACGTTCCTGGTTTAGTCTTTCGCCGAGTGAAAAAGATACCAGAATCCAAGTCTGGGAAATTTTGTCCCGAAGACTAAGTAAGGATAAGTCAGTGCCTAACACGCGTTGTCGGTTAGTTATTAACCATAAAAAAGATAAAAGCCCACATATTCGATATTGTGGCAGGCTGTTATTAATAACGTCAAAATCTGCGCCTCACACGTACGGGGAATTTTATCCTGAATCCTAAATAGAGATAAGCCTACGCCTAACACGCGTTGCTGGTTTAATCTTTCACCGATTGAAGAAGATACCAGAATCCGAGTCTGGGGATTTTTATCCCAAAGCCTAAGTAGGGATAAGTCAGTGCCTAACACGTATTGTCGGTTAGTCTTTTGCCATAAAAAGGACTAAATCCCACATATTCAACATTGTGACAGGTTGTTATTCATAACGTCAAAATCTGTGCCTTACACGCGCGAGGAACTTTATCTCGACTCCTAAATAGAGATATGCCTACACCTAACATGTGTTACCGGTTTAGTCTTTCACCAATTGAAGAAGATACTAGAATCTGAGTCTGGGGACTTTTATCCTGAATCCCAAGTAAGGATGAGTCAGCGCCTAATACGCATTGTCGGGTAGTCTATTCCCATAAGACAGACGAAGTCTATGTATTCAATATCATAGCACTAAGAGAGTTAACTCTCTTAGCACAACGCTACATGCAGAACAAACTTAAACAATCTGCATGCTAGCCCGACGCAAACGATAGTCGGTAAAGGCACGTCAAATCTGTTAAAGGCTGAGGGTTTGCTAAAAATCCTAAGTCTATGTCTAACACACGTTACCGGGTAGTCTATTCCCGTGAGAAAGACAAAGGCTACGTATTCAATATCGTAGTATTAAGGGAGTTAACTCTCTTAGCATAACATTACATGCGGAACAGACTTAAATAATCCGCATGCTAGCCCGACTCAAACAGTAGTCGGTAAAGGCTCATCAAATCTATTGATGGCTTAGAGTTTATCAAAAATCCTATAAATATAAGAGTCATTGACGCACCAGTGCTATTAGTTAGTCTCATGACTTGAGGATCCGATAACATTCATACATGCAGATAAATCAGCTTTAACAGTTAGTCCTTTAGACCTAACATTTGGGACCGTCATGCTCTAATGCCTTAAGAGCTTAAACTGTATAAACTCCAGCAAACGTATGAGTATAAACTGTGTTAACGCCGATCAGCATGTTACAGCAAAGGTTAACTCCAGTCAACACAAAGGTCGATGCCGGTCAACGCGTCGATGATTTAACCAAAATAAGGCTAAAGAAAGATTTTGGGTTAGAGGATGATTCCAGGGAGTACAATCACATTCATATATGAATTCCAAACGAAGATAATCAGTTCAAAGTCAACTCAATGACAAGAGCTAAGTTCAGAAACTTACACATCAACTTTAGTTCAAGATTTTAACAACGGTCAGACGATAAACGCAGCACCAGAAGAACTTCATCTATTCGACAAAACACTAAATAGACTGAAGGCTAAAGAAGTTAAGAATTGAAGCCAGCTACAGGTCCTTTGATACCGACTGAAGATGGGGGCTATCATATCCAAAGCATTCTAGACTTCTCTATGAAAAAATGAGTCTGAAATACTTTAGAGGGGGTATCTGTAGGTGTCTAAAAATACTTATAAGTATCCGTACACAGCTCGAGACAAATAGAATGTGATGAACGTCATTATCCATGTCGATGGGGATTGTCCGAGTCAAAGAGGATCATCTGACGCTGACAAGCGCATGAAGCGAATCAGTGAAATGTTGATGACGTGACGACAAACCACTAGAACAGCCAATGCCAGGTGGCCCGTGGGCTCACCGGCCACCACCAAGTGGCCCGTACGCTAATCAACCATCAAAATGGAAAACCAAGTGGCCCGCATGTTCATCGGCCACCTCTAAGTGGCCCACACGCTCATCAGTCACCTTCAAGTGGCCCGCACGCTCATCAGCCAGCTCCGAATGGCTTGTGCACTCATCAACGAGCTCCAAGTGGCCATCACGTTCATCGGTCACCTCCAACTTAACAAAATTTATGATACGAATCGGTGAAGCATACGAGTCAATGTGACACATGAAATAGCAAAACAACTCAGGTAGGAGTTGTGTTTAACCCAAAAGGGGCGAAACACCATGTGTGACTCGCACACACCATGTATGGCTCGACCATTGTAAGTTGTAGGTCTCTTCTCCAGCTTTCTAACACATCTTGAATCACCTTATTCTAAGATCGGACGAGAGAGTTAGAGCCAAAATACCCGAGGATGTACGAACTGGCTCGCACAGTGCCGAGCCATCATTTGGTGGCTCGCACAAAGAACTAACATTTACTATGATGTAATTTGAATCTGGAGAAACTCAAAAGACAAAAGTTGTAGGTCTCTTCGTCATCTTTCTAACTCATCTTGAATCACCTCATTCTGAGATCGGACGAGAGAGTTAGAGCTAAAATACCCAAGATGGTACGAACTGGCTCGGCCAATGCTGAGCCACCAAGTGGTGGTTCGCGTTAGTTCGCACCCGGTTCAGTTCGTTTGAACCCGGTTTGACAAATTTTATCCAAAAATGCATTTTGACGGTTTTCGACGGGTTTTCACGAGATTTCTTCTGTTCCAGAGGGTCCCAACTACCTTGATATCATCTCTACACATAGTTAGGCGGTTGTCAACTAAGGATAAGGCCAAATCCATCGTTCTTACCAGAAAACCCCCCAACCGAAGCATATAAATACAGGCCTAGGGCTCATTTCACAAGACGGAGATCAAGAGGGCGAGGTGCTGTCAAAATTGAGAGTGAAGCCACAAATTTTAGAGGGTTACCAGATCTTGGTGAAGTTTCTCCATAAACAAAAAGAGAGTTTGAGAGATCTGAAACCCCTTTCCCCCATATTCCTCCGGATTTAAGCTTGGTCTTAAATCCCAAGAAGAATCGTAATCTCACTTGGTCGGGATTACCACGTCAGCGAATCCTTCCTTCGTGAAGTCGAAGCTTTGATTTGCAATCTGTCAACCGGATCTGATCCGCGGTGGTCCATAGATATCAACGTCCCCGGCACAAGCAAAGATCCTACGCAAACAACAGGTGATAAACATTTGTTGTGTGTTGTTTGAAGGAATTATAATCTTATATTTTCATTGTGTAAGAAGATCTTATAAAAAAATCGACTTTTTATTTATTTGAGTTTATTATAACGGCTAAAGTTGTAATAGATTCGCTGACAATGAAAACAACAATTTTTGACCCAAACACTACTAATTTAAAAGGAAGGTTTTTAAGAACGATAAACCTGATTACGCATTTCCTGGCTCGGGCAGCATCATAATTCCAACTACCGAGACTACTAGAAAAGGAGGATTAAGAAATCATAGATTGTCAGATATCACCTTGAAGATTCTGGCCTTGGTTGTGTTTTTCTATATGGAGTTTGAGGTGGTTGGTGCCGCTCTTTTGATGAACTTGGAAAATATGGTCGCACAACGCACATTTAGCCTTCTGGATGATGATCCTACTGTGTTTATCCTTGGTGACGTCTATCTTCTCAAAAAAATTCCACACATCAGATCTCGACCTTTTAGGAGCTTTTGGTGCAGATTCGTCGCCATCAGATTCAGGATTAACACCTGTAGGAGGAGTAGTTGTTGTACGAGGACTCATATCTGGATCGATAGGAGATAGGTATTGTTCTTCATAATCAGATCCAGAAGCCATTTGATAGAAGTATTAGAAAATATAGGAGATTATAAGAGAGTATACGAGAGTATAAGATTGTAAAAGAGAGTATTAGAGAGAAGTAGATGAGTTTTGGTGTGAGGAGAAGAAGTGAAACCCCTCTCTATTTATAGAGGCAGCCTAGGCAAATGACCAAAAAACCCTCATATTCTAACTGTTTTTGATCGTTTTTAGGGGCAAAACTGTCAAAACTCTAATATGGCCGTTATGGCCCGGCCCGGCCAAAATGGTCAATTGTTTTTACCGTTTTGGCCTGGTCGGCCCGGCCCGATTGTGGCGCCCTGACTGACACTATTCCGGGCCGGGCCCGGGTCTGGTGCGGGCAGGTTTTCGCGGGTCCGGACCTAGGCCCGGGTGTCCGGGCAAAACCCGGGTCGGGACAGCCCTAGTGAGATGGAGATATTGTGAACAAGTTGAGAGCTTTGGTTAAGAGTTAATTTGTGAGTTTTATGAGATTGTAACCCTTTGCACTCTCCTTGATTTAGTGAAATCTCCCTATCCTCTCCCCGTGGACGTAGGCAAATTGTCGAACCACGTATATCTCTGTGTTTGTGATTGATCTGTCGTATTTTAGTTTTGGATTGTGCTCGTGTGTGGTTAGTTATTCTTCTCCCGTGCTTACGACTTATTCTGTGAGCGAGCACGCTTCTGCATAGGCGCGCTACAATTGGTATCAGAGCACAACAAGTATATGCTGTTAAGGGAGAAAAGAAAAAGAAAGAAACTCAAGTTAACGGATTACCATGTGTCGAAGTTGTATGAAGAGTTAGTTGCTCACACAAGTGACCAATTATGATCTATAATGTTGACTCAGCAGCATGTATACTTTTCTTAAGGATGTTCCTCACATACATGCTGCTATACACGCTCCCTTCACCAACCTGCATCCGTTTCACATGAAAATCAAAATAATTAGAGCACAATATAGAATGCTATAGCCAGTTTCCAGTGAAACAAGCAAAAGAGAGTCAAACTCATATTTGTTAGGTTACTATCCATGATCAAACCAGTGCCAAGAGACATATAGGTGATATATCATGCTTTATTATACGAAAAATCATAGAAAGTAACAACAGTCAAAAGCCACTCATCAGAATGACATTTAGATTGAGTGAAATGCTGAAATATCAATACTCTCACTTGTCAGACTTCCAGAGACAAACCAGCAATAAGAACAACAGTTAATTAATAATCTGTCCATATAACATTAATGGTTAATTGAAAATTTGTCTATTTATTGTGTTGAACAATAAGAATAAACATAATGTAAATGCCCACATGAAGATATAAGATGGATCTCATTGATAAGAGATGATACTGTAATAGATTATAAGCCTTTATATGCCGCAACTCACCAAACTTCACTACTGAAAAGAAATAGAACAACAAATATGAGACCCACTTACCCCTCCAATCAATGCTCTCATAGTTGCGACTGGAGTTGATTGTAGAAACAAAAGAGAGGGATTGATGTTGGGGACTCCGATGGAGATTTACTCAGTTGAGAACATTCAGAGGTGATGTAATCCTCTCTATATATAGGCATTCTATCCCCCTCTTCGTCCCCAAATAGCTGCCTGATATCCCCCCGCTATCCCGCGTTCTCCTCTCCATTTCTTCGTAACGTCTGATCTTCAATAGAGAATATCCCACAGAACGTGAGATATTCCCCAACAACCAGATCAGATCTTAACGGGTCGGGTAACAATTTTTCCCATGAGGCCAAAAACCCACTTACATCTCCCACTTGGCCGAAATGGCCAAATACTTTCCGAGCATACACTCCCACTATCCGTGAGATGTGACTCAAGATGTAATTTCATACTCCCACTATCCATGAGATATATACACTTTTTACTCTATGTGAATAAACCGAGTACAACCATTATCCATGATCGTCTCCTTTCATTTTTCATGAAAGTTTCCTTGACTTAGACATTTCTAAGTCCCATCAAACTAACATGTTTGATGAATGTACCTGCTGGGATACCCTTCATCAAGGGATCAACAATCATATCACTAGTAGGAATATAAGTCACACAGACTTCTTTCTTTTCCACAATATAACGAATATAATGATATTGTATCTCAATATGTTTTCATTTAGAACTGTTTGCACCACTGTTGATCAAGCTGATGGGTGCTTGATTATCACAGTATATCTTAATTGGTCCATCCACCAAATTGAGATCCAAGTCCTTTAGGAACCGTCTTATCCAGACTGCATGAGTAGTGGCCATACTACAGGCTATGTACTCAGCTTCTTGTGTGTATCTTGCCACACATCCCTGTTTCTTACTACCCCAAGAAACAGCTGCACCACAAAAAATAAACAAATGTCCGGAAGTGGATTTTCCGTCATCTTTATCTCCTCTGAAATCAGCATCGGAGTAACCAAGAACCTCAAGCGAGTCTGCTTAATAAACTAACTTATGGTGCACAGTGCCTTTCAGGTATTTCAAAATCCTCTTAACAGCCTTCCAATGTGCTGGACCAGGATTACTTTGATATCTACTAACCAAACTCACCGGATATGCCATGTCTGGTCTAGTGCACAACATTGCATACATCAAGCTTCCAACAGCTTGTGCATACGGAACACTAAGCGGTTTCTGCCCTTCTCCATGACATTGTTCTTTACATAACCGATTTTCCATAACTAAAGGTGTTGGCGCAGAATTACAATTCTGCATCCCAAACCTTCTAAGTATTGTATGTAAATATCTTTCTTGGTTTAAACTTAACATTCTAGACTTTCTATCCCTAAGGATCTGTATACCAAGAACATAGGATGCATCTCCCATGTCCTTCATCTCAAATTCACTACTAAGTGCTGACTTGATTCTGTTCAGCACTTCTATGTCATTTCCAGCCAGCAAAATATCATCCACATATAAGGATAATATTGTAAAACTGCTGCCACTCTTCAAGAAATATACACAATTATCCAATTTATTTGCAACAAAACCAAGTTGGATAACAATATTGTGAAATTTGAGATACCACTGTCTAGATGATTGTTTTAAACCATATAAAGATTTCTTTAATTTATATACTTTTTTTTCTTGTCCTTCAACCTGAAATCCCTCAGGTTGATTCATATATATTGCTTCCTTCAACTCTCCGTTGAGGAATGCAGTCTTGACATCCATTTGGAAAAGTTCCAAGTCAAGATGTGCAATAATTGCTAAGATAATTCTTATAGAAGCAAACTTAGCCACCGGAGAGTAAGTCTCCTGATAATTTATACCTGCCTTCTGAGTAAAGCCTTTAGCAACTAATCGGGCTTTAAATATATCAATAGACCCATCAACCCGATATTACTTCTTTAACACCCATTTACATCCTATGGACTTCCTATCTTCTGGTAAGTCACATAGCTCCCATACATTGTTTCTCTCTATTGAGTCAAGCTCCCTTTTCATGTCTTCCAGCCATTGTTCCGATTTATGTGTGTTCATAGCATCCACATAATTCAAGGGATCAGCTTGGTCATCTATGTCAATGTCTACCGAGAAATATGATGGTTCGCATGAATACAGATAATAATCATCCATCCATACAGGTGTTGTTCTAGGTCTTTTATTACTACTAAGGTTGACAGGTTGGATAGGTTCAGTTGGTTGATTTATCATAGGCATATTCTCATTTAAGGGCTCACCTTCCATTATTGGATGATTTACTTCATCCACTATGTCCAGATCATCGTTGGGAACATCATCTACGTCAAGCAGAGGTTGTATTGCTTCTTGAACTTGTTCTTTTTCCTTTAGATTTTCTAGAAAGTAGCATCTCTACTTTCAATAACCCCTTTCTCTTCATGGAAGAACCTATATCCTTTAGACTTTTCAGAATAGTCTATAAATCTACACTTTAAGGTTTTGAGATCCAGCTTATCTCTAACTTGATATGGAATGAGAACATGTGTAACATAACCTCATTTTCTTAAGTAATTTAATTCAGGTTTGTGTCCATTCCAAATCTCATACGGTGTTGACTCGACTGATTTTGTGAGAATCCTATTCAAATTATAATTCGCACTCAATACTGCTTCTCCCCAAAAATCCTTAGAGAGACCAGAATGTGATAGCATACATCTCACTGCATTCATCAATGTTCTATTTTTTCTTTCAGCCACACCATGCTGTTGTGGCGTGTAAGGCATAGTGGTATGGTATGTCTCTTAATGCCATAATGAATGCAATAGTTTTCAAATTCCCTTGAATTGAATTCTCCACCTCTATCAGTTCTTAACACCTTAATATATCTTCCAAGTTTCCTTTCTACTTCTGTCTTGTATCTTTTAAAACATTCAAATGCTTCTGATTTTTTGTTTAAAAGATACACGAAAGTATACTTGGAATAATCATCTATGAAAGTTATAAAATACTCTTTATTATCACGTGTCTTTGTGCTTAACGGACCACAAATGTCAGAATGAACTAACTCTAAAAGTGCACTTGCCTTCTGACATTCAGAAAATGACTTTCTAGTCATTTTTTCCTGTTAAGCAATGTTCACAGGGTAATGTCCTTACTCCTATCAGATTTGGTAACAAATCCATTTTAATTATGTGATCTATCTTTCTATTACCAGGGTGTCCTAGTCTCATATGCCATAGATCAAAATCAGATAAAAAACACGAGGAATAAAGCAAATTAAAATTATTATTGTAAATTTTAGGTTTTACAATAGAAAGACAGAACAAATCATGTTCGGGTACAAACTTGCCCATAGCAAACACCTTTTTGTCTTTCCCAATAGAGACTCTATTGTTGTAAAAGCTAACTTCAAGGTCTTTCTTCAGGAGGGCTGGAATAGGGATCATATTACGTCTTATGTCATGTGCATAAAATACTTTCTTAAGAATCATGATACTGTCCCCAAGATCCAATCTGTACGAACCAATACCTTCAATATCTAGATAGGTATTGTTCCCCATGTAAATCCTTTGATCTCCCTTCTTTAGCTCCTTAAAGTCGCATATCTCTTCCTTCGTCTTTGCAATATGTCGAGTAGCTCCCGAATCAATCCACCAACCACTAACGTCAGTAGTTGCAGCATTGCACTCAATGACGCCGATGAACTCCCGCTTACTGGATCCTCCTTGTTCTGGGTGTTTGGGACCGCCCTTGTTCTTCGCCTGTGGACAGTTGGCTTTGAAGTGGCCTAACTTCCTATAGATATAGCATGATCCAGGAGGTCCTTTCATACCGCGAGCACGTTGCTGGCCAGGTCCTTTGAAGAAAGGTTTGACAGGTCCAAACGGATGAGTTCCTTGTGCCTTGCGATAGTGAGCTGCATTTGCTTCTTCTTGCTACACAAGGTTCACATCTGAACCTTTTCTCCTAGCTAGTAAATCTTGTTCCATTGCTAACTGGGCTGGCAAGTTAGTAATGTTGAATATCATATCTCCATGATCTTCATGATAATGTTTTGATGATAACAATTTATACAATGTGTGTGTACTAACTTTTATATGCAGATTTCAATATCAAAATATGTGAAAAGTGCAAGTTGATTTCAAGGCATTTTGAAGTGAAGAAAATGAAGATCAAATGAGATAATGTATTTTATATTTTCTTTACTTAGAATTATTGTACAAGCCTTGATCACACACATACACACACACACACACACACACTATTTTAGAACACACTAACACAGGCTTAGTGTGTTGGTTAACTATAGAAATTCCCTATGTTAACCATTAGAATTATAGTTAAAACTTGATTATAAAAACTCTTTAAAGCAGAATTTTTACTCTTAGTAGTCGACTAATTAGAATAGTAGTCGACTACTCATGTATAAAACTCAAATACATGTTTCTGTCAATTTACAGTATAGTCGACTAATAGTGATTATAATCGACTACTCAGATGTTTGACAGAAACGTAAGTTTCTGATATTTTACAGTGTAGTCGACCAATTAACATTATAGT
>BQKN01053738.1:0-19653 GCA_022839385.1 Asparagus kiusianus | reverse complement strand
CTCTCTCTCTCTCTCTCTCTCTCTCTCTCTCTCTCTCTCTCTCTCTCTCTCTCAAAACAAAGCGGAGGAGAGAGGAATTTCAAGAAAGCAACAACCATGGGGGAAACGAGGGTGTCTTATAAATGGTCTCTCCCTTCTGAAGTGAATATAGGAAAAATCAACAGAAAACAATTTGGATTTCCAGCAGTCGACCACGAGTGGCGCGGCGGTTGACCGTAAATGTTCATGTGACTGAGAAAAGTCTCTGGACTTTTCGCAGTCGACTGCGAGTAGTGTGACGGTCGACCGCGGACCCTTTAGTGGATTTTCGTGGGTTTCTATCTTCTATCTGGTTAATCACATCGTCATGTGCTGTCGATTGCGTAGCAGGTTTGAGCTTGATTGATGTTTCCTATTTGTATTGGGTTTGTGGTTTTGATATAAATTGAAATACGATTTTCTAGGGTTTCAGATCAAAGATTTTAGATTGTACTGAGCATATTGAGAGGGAGAACTTATAACCAAGTTGAGAGATTTGGTTTAAGATTAGTGTGAGTGATTTTGTGAGATTATAATCATTTTGTACTCTCCTTGATTTAGTGGAATCTCCCCATCCTCTCCCCGTGAACGTAGAAAAATTACCGAACGACGTATATCTTTGTGTTTGGTTTGATTTATCATATTTGGATTGAATTGTGCCCATGTGTGGTTGGTTCTCTTCTCCCGTTATCACAGATTCGTTCAGTGTGCGAGCACACTCCCGCATAGGCGCGCAACAATTGATATCAAAGCTTAGATTTCAGATCTAGGGTTCTAACATTAGGTGGAGAAAGATTCATCGTGGAGGCTTGGTGCTTGGAGTTCTAGGCTTTGGTGGAGATATGGTTCAGAGTTGTCGTTGAAGATCTCACTTTCCTCATGTGGTTAGGAGTTCTATTTAGAATCCAATCTAGGGTTCAGTTAGGTAATTTCTCAATCCTTTCAAAGTTTGAATCTTTCTTTACAATTTGGAGTCGGTGATTATGGGTGAAGAAGTTGGTGAAAGTAGCAAGATGGTGGATATAGTTCAAGTTGGATTTTAAAACACTAAGATTAGTGTGGTGAAGTATGACGGTAAGATTAATTTTGGTTTGTGGATGAGCGATGTTCAGGATGCACTCAATGCTTAGTATTTGGAGGAGACCATCATGGTCCATGAGAGGCCACCAAAATACGAAGAGACGATATGGAAAAAGATGAATATGAACGCTTGTAGGATAATCAGGTCTTGTTTAAAACAAAAGCTGAAATATACTGTGATTGGGGTGACGTCTGTAATAAAGATGTGAGAAATTCTCAACAACAAGTACCTTACGAAGAGTGTTGAGAACAGATTGCACTTGCTGCATAGGTTATTTAGATTTCAGATATCCAATGGCACCTCACTAGCAGTTCATGTGAACAACTACATTAAGTTATTGTCAGACTTAGCCAATGTGGATGAGAAGATATTGGATAAGTATAAGGCTATTATTCTTTTGGGCTCCTTACCGGATGAGGAGTATGATACCTTTGTGCTTACATTATTGAACGGGAGATCTTCTATCACTTATAGTGAAGTGACTAACGCTTTGACGAATTATGATTTGAGGTGGAAGGATAAGGAGACTTCTCACGCTAGTACTTCAGGAGAGGTCTTGTCGACGAGAGGTAGAAGCCCATATCTGAGAGGTGACAATAGAGGCATGTCAAATTCAAGGGGCCATCACTAGCTAGGAAAGAACCAATGTGTATTTTGCAAGAAGCAGAGACATTAGAAGAGAGACTGTCTAAAGATCAAGGAGAAGGAGAATAGCAAGAAGAAGAGCCTGAAGGTCAATGAGGTGAACGTTGCGAAAGACGATGATTCCAATGATTCGAGATTTTCTCTATTGATTACTCCGGAGGTGAACCACTTAGATGCATTAGATTAGATGCTTGATTCTGATGCTATTTATCATATGACTCCTAAGCGAGATTGGTTTTTATCATTTGAGAGACTCGATGGGGGTATTCTTATCATGGCAAATGATCAATCCTATTACATTTATGTGATAGATATCATGAGGATTCAGATGCACGATGGAGTAGTCTATGAATTGAAGGAGGTGAGATTTGTTCCTCAGCTAAAGAAGAATCTTATCTTAGTTGGAGTTTTGGAGGCGAAGGGATTCAAGGTGATATTTAAGGATGTTATAGCAAAGGTTACTAAGGGTTCCTTAGTAGTGATGAAGGGAGTCCACAATCAGAACTTATATTATCTGAAGGGGGGCACTGAGATTGGCCAGGTTACTTTAGCTATTTCAAAGACAGGTATTAGCAGACTTAGGACACACAGGAGAGAAGTCACTGTAGGCTTTGTGTAAGCAGGGGCTATTGAAGGGAGCCAAGAGTGGAAAAGTTAAGTTCTGTGAGCACTGTGTACTTGGCAAAAAGACGAAGGTAAAGTTCGGGACAACTATTTATAGGACGAGGGGCATCCTAGATTACGCGCACACAGATGTTTGGGGTCCCTCCAAGACTACATCACTTGGTGGTCGATATTGGATTATCACGTTCGTTGATGACTATTTTAGGCGTTGTTGGATATACACCATAGCAAAGAAGAGTAAAGTCCTAGATATATTTGTGGAGTAGAATAAGAGGTTAGAATTGCAGACTGGAAGAAAGATCAAGACATTGTGATCCGATAATAGTGGTGAGTATGCATCAGAACTCTTTCAGCAACTATGTCAAGACGAGGGTATAGAGAGACACTTCATAATTAGTCATACACCATAGCAGAATGGGGTGGTAGAAAGGCTAAATCGGTCATTGTTAGAGAAGATCTAATGTTTGTTGGCGCATAGTAGTTTAGAGAAGATCTTTTGGGCTGAGACACTTTCATATGCGAGCTACCTCATTAACATGTTGCCTTCATCTGCGATTAAAGGGAAGACCCCTATAGAGATGTGGTCGGTAGAGTCAGCACACGAATATGACTAGCTCAAGGTATTTAGGTGCCCTGCATACTATCATGTGAAGGCTGATAAGTTAGAACCTCGAGCTAGGAAGGCCATATTTATAGGATTCAAGTGTGGTGTCAAGGGATACAAGCTATGTGATCCAGTTGATAAGAAGATTGTACTGAGTAGGGACGTCACGTTTGATGAGACTTCTATTTTGAAGCTTCCCAGCTCTCATCAGGTGGAGAACGACCCGACAGAGGAGATATCGTAGGTGGTGGAGATCGATGCAGCTTCACATTGTCCAGATGGTACAGTATCCATTAGAATACCGACTGAGGTGACACTAGGCAAGCATGGTGATGAGGAGGAGGATACGGGAACAATTGTGCAGGATCAGTGATCGACGGCTCAGGTTTAGGATTCTATTACGGTTCAGGGACAAAGGAAAGACATACGGATGCCAGCACGATATACCGATACAGTAGTTGCATATGAACTTCCGGTGGAGAGTATCGATGAGTTTGTGCCTACTACATTCAGAGAGGCCGAGCAGAGTTCGGAGGCTGATTCGTGGTAGGTGGCTATGCAGGAGGAGATGGAGTCTCTTCACAAGAACGATACGTGAGAGTTTGTTGAGCTTCCAAAGGGGCGGAAGGCAATTGGTTGCAAGTGGGTGTACACAAAGAAGAAGGGCATTGAAGGCACTCCAGTGAGGTTCAAGGCTAGGTTGGTTGCGAAGGGCTATGCACAGGAGGAAGAAATTGATTATAATGAGGTTTTCTCTCCATGGTGAAGCATTCTTCGATTCGGATTTTGCTAGCTTTAGTGGCATAGTATGGATTGGAGTTAGATCAGTTGGATGTGAAGACGATATTTCTTCATAGTAATCTTGATGAAGAAATATATATAACTCAGCCATTGAGATTCTGACCTGCAGGGAAGGATAAGTTGGTTTGTAGGTTGAAGAAATCGCTATACGGTTTGAAGCAGTCTCCTCAATAGTGGTATAGACGATTTGATGGTTTTATGCTTGGTCATTCATACACTCGGAGCCAGTTTGATACTTGTGTGTATTTTCACAAGTTGAGAGGAGGTGCGTACATCTATTTGTTGCTTTATGTCGATGATATATTGGTTGCCTCTATTTTCAGGTCTTCTATAGATGAGTTAAAAGCACAACTTTCAAAGGAGTTTGAGATGAAGGATTTGGGTGAGGCTAAGCACATTTTAGGGATGTAGATCTACAGAGACAAAGAGAAGAATAGAATTTGTTTAACACAGATGGCTTATTTGAAGAAGGTTCTATAGTGATTTCATGTTAGCATGGATACGAAACCAGTTAGTGTACATTTGAGAGCCCATTTGAAGCTTTTAGCTGACCTCTCACCGAAGACAGTTGAAGATCGGGAGTTGATGTCGAAGACTCTATATGCGAGCGCGGTTAGAAGCTTGATGTACGCGATGGTATGTACGAGACCAGATTTGTCACAGGTGGTGAGCATGGTTTTGAGATACATGCATGATCCAGGAGTGGGTCATTGGGACACCGTAAGATGAATTTTGAGGTACATTCGAGCTATTCTCAATGTTGGTTTGGTTTTTGAGCGGGACACTACAGGTGGACAGTTGTGCATTGGCTATGTTGATTCGACTTATGTAGGGGATTTAGATAAACATCGGTCTACTACGGGGTATGTGTTCACTTTAACCCGTACGTCAGTGTGCTGGAGATGTACCTTACAGTCTATGATGGTTTTGTCGATGACGGAGGTAGAGTATATAGCATTTACGAACACTGTGAAGGAGACTATTTGGCTTCGAGGGCTTTTAGAGGAACTTGATATATCGTAACGGTCCGTCATTATTCATTATGATAGCATGAGTGCTATCTATTTAGCGAAGAATTAGGTTTTTCATGTGAGGACGAAGTACATTAATGTTAGTTATCACTCTGTTCGAGATGTTCTTGAAGATGGCGATGTGGAGATTGTGAAGGTCCACACGAAGGATAATCTGGTGGATATACTCACTAAGGTGGTTCTGAGTAACAAGTTTTATCATTGTCGAAACTTGTTATACATTCGTAATTATTGAGGTCGTTGACGGCCATGTGGGTGAACTACGGGCGACTTGATCCCTTAGGAGATGGGGTACGTAGGCAACCATATTGGTACAGCTGATTTTAGAGAGACGACGCATTGGTGCTCTTCATTTGGTGTCGACTCAGTTTTGGGAAAACTTCACCATGGTGGAGAATTGAAGCGAATATAGGAAAAATCAATAGAAAATAGTTTGGATTTCCAGCGGTCGATCGTGAGTAGCGTGACAATCGACCGCAAACGTGCACGTGACTGAGAAAAGTCTCTGGATTTTTCGCGGTCGACCGCGAGTCATGCGGCGGTCAACCACGGACCCTGTAGTGAATTTTCCTTGGTTTCTTTCTTTTGTCCGGTCGACCGCGGTATCATGTGCGGTCGATCGCGTAGCAGGTTTGGGCATGATTGAGGTTTCTTGTTCACATTGGGTTTTTGTTTTGATATAAATTAAAACACGATTTTCTAGGGTTTCAGATCAGAGATTTTAGATTATACTGAGCATATTAAGAGAGAGAACTTGTGAGCAAGTTGAGAGATTTGGTTTAGGGTTAGTGTGAGTGATTTTGTGAGATTGTAACCCTTTGTACTCTCCTTGATTTAGTGGAATCTCCTCATCCTCTCCCTGTGGACGTAGGCAAATTGCCGAACCATGTATATCTCTATGTTCGGTTTGATTTGTCGTATTTGGATTAAATTGTGCTTGTGTGTGGTTGGTTCTCTTCTCCCATGATCACAGATTTGTTCGGTGTGCGAGCACGCTTCCGCATAGGCGCGCAACACCTTCAACCTCGTCCTCTTCATCAACTGCTTCCAAGCCCAAACACTCTAACGTCCAATATTTTTCTTTCTTTTGTCTTTTTTGATTAAACTTCTTCAATTTCAAGGTTTTGATTAGTTATTTATTATTTTCGTTTTTAGCTAAAAGGAGATGAAAAGGTTGCGGTTCATCTCTTTTGTTTAGGAGTTTTTTTTTGAGAGGGGTAATGTATGGGAAGGAAGGGGAAATTCACATAAAAACATGATCATTTTATCCCCCCCACAAATTGGGGTGTAGAGGAGGAAAAGAAAGAGGAAATAGTTATATAAGAAGTTTGACCGTTTATCACTATGGAGCAACGGCAGAAATTTTAATATAATACATTTTCCCCCTTTCCTTCACTTAGTTAAAACTTTCAAACATATAAAAACAAGTTTCCCTCCATTCCTTTCACTAAACTCCCAAACAATATATCATATTTTCCCTCCCCTTCTCTAACCTTCCTTTTCCCTATTTTTACCTTCCCTTCCCTTTCCCTAGTAAACTCCCAAACACATTGTTAAATATTATTTGTGATCTAAGTGTTCTTCTTCACTTTGTAAATTCTCTCTCCTCATCCCTTTAATGTTTTCCAAAAAATTTGAATTTTGATTTTTGTTTCAAATTTAGAAAATTAAAGTTAACCATGTGGTATATAATCTGCGACGATGAAAGTGTCTTTATGCGATCTTGGGCTTCTACGTTCAATAGGTTTCTAACAATTTGACCAATTTATTGATTTTATAAAGTAGACATAGTGGAAATTTTATGCTGTAAGTTTGATCAGATCAATCTGATTTTAATTTTGTGGAATTTGTTTCTTGGTGAATATTATTTTTTAAGTCTAAATAATCTACAGTCGAAGTATTTTATTACCTTTAACAGGAGAATAGTGTGCTTTTGCTGTGTTAGACAATTTGAGCAAAGATTTAAAACAAGATTTTCAATCAGTCCTGCTGCATTAGATGCTTAGTTGTATGATACATTTTAATATCTTATTTCTCATGATTTATAATTAGTGAGTGTTGAAAGTCTAAGAATCCAGGCATGTAAAGATGCAAGTTGGATTTTGATGGAAGACAGAAACATAAATAGAATTTCTATATCAGAAACTACTAATTGTATTATCTATTGAACTAAAGCTTTTTTTTTCCATCTCTCTTTTAGTTGTGGTCGTGCTTGAAAGCTCCAATTGGAAGTTTGACGTCTTGGACTTGCTTCCATTTGCAAGATGGGTAAGGTGTTAGATATCTAAATTTTTTCTTTTCAGTTTATTAAAACTTTTGTGCTAAATAATTAGTGTAATATTTTCAAATCATTCAATTTACATGAACACATGTTTTTATTGTTTTCCTCTTTGCTATATATGGTTCCCACTATTTATCACTTGTGTAGGTTCTCATAATCTCATTAGCAGGCAATTTGTGAGCATAACAATTGTAAGGCGTAGTCCACAAACCCTCATGATCATAAGGCAGTTCTTAGAAATATCTGTTAATCATTTTGCTATGTTTATTTAAATTTATTTGTCCTTCAATTATTATTTTTGAGAAGTTTGATTACTCGAATTTCAAATAGTTTTTCATATATTTGGGCAGTCTATATGAAGTTGATCAATTTTTTAGAGCGGATTTTCTATTTGAATAGTTTATCTTTAGAGGAAAAAGGTCACAAGTAATAAGTATATCTATCATTCTACACAACCTACACAGAATTGTATTGACCATCTTTTTTGCATGTGAAGAAATTTCATCATTCTTATATATGTTCATATGTATTTTAAATTTATTAATTTTAGGTTATTTTTTGTTGTAGCTGAATGATTAAGGTTTTCGCTATTTAAGTAAAATTTTATTCCTTTTTTATTTATTAGGTTGTATTGAGCTAGACTATATTTCCATTTATGAGTAACAATCAACTTTTTTTATGGAGTGGACCAGCAAGGAGTTTATCCTCTTTCCTAAATTTAAAAACTTCTTACTATGTAGGAAGGACCCAAAATATTAAAAAATGGCTATCGATTGCTTCATCCAAGAGTTCTACTTCGAACTAAAATGTATTTGATCTTCATCCTTTTCCATTTAATGTTGCGTTTATTTTTTTTAACAATTATTCTTAGTGGTAATTAGGTATCTAAATCACAATTTTCTTGGATTTATTTTGGAATGTGGATGATTCTTTGATTATAGTTTTCTACCACTTGGTGGTCTCTAAAAACAAATTTTAGCATGGTGAAGATGTTGTAGAAATGACGAAGAGAAGATCAGGAAATTTGATGCAGACAGGCATTTGGGTGCTTGCCGGTCGACCGCGAGCTTTGGCGCGGTCCTCACCGCAAACGTGGACAACTACAGGGTGTTTTCGGTTTTCTGGCCGGTCGACCGCGACATCAAGTGCGATCGATCGTGGATCCTGTAATGTATTTTTTGGTTTTTGTCGTTCTATCCGGTCGACCGCAACAATTTTGACGGTTGCTCGCTAGTCGGGTTTGGGCCTGATTATGGTTTCCTATTCTGTTTAGGATTACTGTTTGATGTAAATAGCAATCATGTTTTAGGGTTTCTTTGGAGCAGTCAAGGGTTTGTTTGGAGCACAGAAAAAGGTATTTTCTGGAGCTATTTGTTAGGGTTTTGTTTGAGAGATTAATAGCTTTGTTGGTGAGATTAATTGTTGAATTTAAGTGATTTGTAATCTGCGTTTGTACTCTTCTTCTCTATTAGTGAAAATCTCATCCCCTTCTTACCCTATGGACGTAGGCAACTTGCCGAACCATGTAAAATTAGTTGTTTGTGTTCTTGCCATTACTTTGGATTGTTTGGCCTTCTCTCTCGGCGTTTGGTTTGCTTCCTCAAAGCATAACGATTGGTGGCTTCCGCGCACAACAAGTGGTATCAGAGATTAGGCTATACTTGGGCTAAGTGGAGGAGTAGATCGCTTTGGAAGCTCGTCTAGGGTTTCAATTGGTGATAAATGTGAGATTTTTATTATTGAGGATCTTGTTTTTCATCGTGTGGGGGTGAGATCTTTCGGAGGCTCTTGTTAGGATTTCAGTTGGAGGTAAAAATCTACATTTCTCACAGTTTGAATCTATTTTCTTTCAATTTGTTCCGCATTGGTTTGTTGGTACTTTGAGGAAGATGATTGAGGAAGAAGGATTTGAGGTTGGGATATTTGATTGTTGATACCGTGTATGGATTGTTGAGAAGTGCTTTAACCTACAGGTTGAAGTCCTAAGAGCACATTGGTATGAGCAAGGAGACCGAGGTGGAGTTAAGGAGACCGAGGTGAAGTTTGACACTTCTATTCACCAAGCGAAGGGTCTTCTAGGTGGTGTTCATTCAGGCATTTAGGGGTCTTCCAAGGAGGCATCATTAGAAGGTAACCGGTATTTGGTTTCCTGTGTTAGGGACTATTTTAGGTATTTGTGGATTGTAACCAAGTCCCGTTGGTATGAAGCCCTAGTAGTCAATAACAAATAGAGGAAGTGTATTGGCAGAAAGGTAACATGTTGTTCTGCTTTGGTAGAGGTTCTTTTCCGCGTTTGTGCAAAGCTCATGGAAGTTTGAGCCACTTTATTGGAAAGGAAACATTAGGGCGACGAGATAAGATGATAGTTTTGATGGGTCGTTCCTTACTAGAGGAGGAGTGACGTTTGATGTCGAGCATTGGTTTTGGAGTTCGGGCTTCAATATATTTGGGTCATCTTAGTTATAGGTCACCGACTGCTACATTTAAAGATTTTGGATCTGGTGAAGCTGCTTTAGATATTAGGTTTCTTCGGATGTTTAGTTGCCCAGCATATGGTCACATCAAGGATGTAAGATTTGATTCGAGTGCACATTTAGGATTCAGAGGCTCGTTTGGTGATCTGGTGAGGGTCTCTGATTTTGTTCTGCACAGGTATGTCATATTGACCCTTGACAGGTAGAGAGTGTTGATTAGATCGTTGGGATATCACAGCTGGTAGAGGGTGATGCTACTCCATATTGGGTGGAGATTACTCCACATACTCCAGATCATACTACATTGTTTGGGATTCTAGCTGAGGTGATACAGTTTGGGGATCATATTAATGTGGATGCAGATGATGAGTTGGTTGATTCGAGTGTAGCTGGTGGACATAATTTGAATTTTGATATGGCAGTTGGTTCACCTCAGGTGGAGGTGTTTGATTTGTTTCACTTTAGGGCCATTAGGAGAGTTATCAGCTGTAGATTTGTTGGTGAAGAGTTGAGAACTTTTCTATTAGATTAAGGGCCTTTGGAGGCCATTTGGGGGAACTACGTGAAGGCATGATTCCTTGGGCAAAAGGATACGTAGGCAGTCATTTTATAATACAGCCGATTTGGTGAGTTGATACCGATTTTTAGAGAGTGATCACATTCTTATTTGTGTCTCGACTTGTTATGGATTGAGTCTGTTATCGTGAATTTGTTTCACTTCGTACTGGACGCAACAAGTGGGACATTTGGTTTGGTTAGTGTCAGCTCAGTTTTGGGAAAACTTCGCCGAGGTGAAGAATTGTAGAAATGGCGAAAACAATGGAGAAGATCAGGAAATTTGATGCAGATAGGCATTTGGGTGCTTGCCGGTCGACCGCGAGCTTTGGCACGATCGACCGCAAACGTGCACGACTACAGGGTGTTTTTTGGTTTTCTGGCTGGTCGATCGCGACATCAAGTGCGGTCGATCGCGGACCCTGTAATGCATTTTTTGGTGTCTGCCGTTCTATCAGGTTGACCGTGACGATTTCGGCGGTCGACCGCCAGTCGGGTTTGGGCCTGATTGCGGTTTCCTGTTCTATTTGGAATTATTGTTTGATATAAATAACAACCACGTTTTAGAGTTTCTTTGGAGCAGTCAAGGGTTTGTTTGGAGCACAAAAAAGAGATATTTTCTAGAGCTATTGGTTAGGGTTTTGTTTGAGAGATTAATAGCTTTGTTTGTGAGATTAATTGTTGAGTTTGAGTGATTTGTAATCTCGTTTGTACTCTTCTTCTCTATTAGTAAAAACCCCATCCCCTTCTTGCCCCGTGGACGCAGGCAACTTGCCAAACCACATAAAATTAGTTGTTTGTGTTCTTGTCGTTATTTTCGATTGTTTAGCCTTCTCTCTCGGTGTTTGGTTTGGTTCCTCGAAGCACAACGATTGGTGGCTTCCGCGCATAACAGATGTTGTCAAACAAAATTTTATGGATTCAATAGCACTAGATCATAATCTTTGTTTGAGCTTGACTTAAATGTTTAAACTAATACTATGTAGTCATCTGTCAATTTAGGGTGAATGATTTTTTAATAACATTTAATTATTTTTAAGGATTCCATCTATTTTTATGATTGCAATTCAGTTGCATAATAATAGAAAAGTTCATTTTTCTCATAGTTTCATTTAAGATCTATTTTGTGCTTCTCCTAAAATGAGTATACTTATTTAATTCTAGATTCCTTTATCTCATAGGACACTTTCTAGACATTTATTGTTATGCCTTAAATGAGCCGACTTCTATATTTCTTGAGAATAAAAATAAAGAAAAACAAAATATATCTTGCACCGTCTAATATTTTTAGTATATAATAATCAAATCCTGAGATATGAAATTAAAAATATAAATACCTGAGATACATAATAAATTTAACCTACTTACTGACAAACTTTTTTATAATATATATTTTAATATGATTCCTAATTTTAAGTATACAATAATCAAATCCATTGTATTAAAACTAAGAGAGAGGCAAATTCAAAATGCAATGCTACAAAACATGTGTGATCTGATACCAATTGTTGTGCGCGGAAGCCAAAACCGATGTGCATCGAGGAACCAAAACAAACGTTGAGAGAAGACCAAACAAACCAAAGTAATGCCACAAACACAAACAACAACTTTAACGTGGTTCGACAACTTGTCTATGTCCACGGGGCAAGAAGGGGATGACGTTTTTACTAATAGAAAATAAGAGTACAAACTGAGATTACAAATCACTCAAACTCACCAATTAATCTCACCAACAAATCTCTAATTCTCTCCAAACAAAACCTAACCAATAGCTCAGAAAATACCTTTGTTCTGTGCACCAAATATCCCCAATTCAAGCCTTTCAAACCCTCAAAATCGTGTTCCTATTTATAAAAAACCCAAAAAGAATCCAAATAGGAACTCAAACTATGCAGAAACCCGCTATAAGTCGATTTATCAGGGGCTTAAGTCGACTTGGCAGAGCGAGAATCAACAACTGGAGAACAGAACGTAAGTCGACTTAACGATCCTGATAAGTCGACTTGCCAGAGCCCAAAACAAAAATTCTAGAACAGAATGTAAGTCGACTCGTGCACAGACACATGTTGACTTACCATAAGTCGACTTATGCATGTGCATGAGTCGACTTATGACACAAAATCTGCAAAATCTTGATCAAAATCTGAATTCTCTACAAATCTCACCTCGACGAAGTTTTCCCAAAACTAAGACGACACCAATACCAACCAAACATCTAACTTGTTACATCCAGTACGAAGTGGAACAAGACCATAACAACGGACTCAATCCACAACAAGTCAAGACCCAAATAAGAATGTGATCACTCTCCAAACATCGGTATCAACTAACCAAACCGGGTACATCATAAATGACTGCCTACGTATCCTCTTGCCCAAGGAATTAATCATTCATGTAGTTCCCCCAACAGCCTCCAAAGACCCTCAATCAAATAGAAAAGTTCTTAACCCTTCTCCAACATCATCGACGAATCTGCAACTGATAGCTCTCTCAATGGCCCCAAATTGAAACAAACTAAACACCTTCATCTGAGATGAACCAACGACCATATCCAAATCGAAACTATTTCACCAGTTGCACTGGAATAAACTAACTCATCTTCTGCATCTAAATCCAAATGATCCCCAAACTGTGTCACTTCAGCTAGAATCCTAAATGATACAGTATGATCTGGAGTATGTGGAGTAATCTCTACCCAACATGGAGTAGCATCACCCTCCACCCATTGTGATATCCCAAAGATCTGATCAACACTCTCCACCTACCGAGAGTCATATATGATATACATGTTCAGAACAAAATCAGAGTCTCCTAACTGATAACCAAATGAGCATCTGAATCGTAAATGTGCAATCAGATCAAATCTCACATCCTCGATATGACCAAATGCTGGGCAACCAAATATTCAACGCAACCCAAAATCTAAAGCAGCTCCACCAGATCCAAAATCTCCACATGTAGCAATCGGTAACCTATGACTAAGATAACCCAAATATGTCAAAGCCCGAAAACTAAAACTAATGCTCGATATCAAATGTCAATCCTCTTCCAATAAGGAATGATCCATCAAAACTATCATCTCACCTCGTCGCCCTAATGTTTCCTCTCCAATGAAGTGTCTCAAACTACCGTGAACTTGATACAAACACAAGAAAGAACCCCTACCAAAAATAGAACATCAGGTTACGTTTCTGCCAATACACTTCCTCCATCTGTTGTTAACTTTTAGGACTTCACACCAACAGAACTTGGTTGCAACCCACCAATGCCTAGAACAGTCCCCAACTACAAAAACCAAATACCGATTACCTCCTAATGATGCCTCTTTGGAAGGTCCCCAAATGCCTGAATAAACACCACCTAAAAGACCCCTCGATCGATGGATAGAAGTGCCAAACTCCACCTCGGTCTTCTTGTTCATACCAATGTGCTCAAAGACTTCAATCTGTTAGCCTTTTTGTTTGTATGATGTTTTTACAAACAATTTACGACTAATATTATTTGTCTAGTGTTTGTATTTTTCTATTTATTTTAGACAAACAATGTATTTTAGGATGGATGGAATCGAGCATTCACAATCAAATCTAATGAAGGTTGGCAGAATAGTGGAGTGAAGCAATACAATTCAAGTTCAAGATCCAAGTTCAAGTTTTATCCGTACAGTTTACCAAGTGGAGCCATATTGAAGACATTCAAGCTTGGGTAATATAGTTTAGGATTTATACCTTGTGTGTTTAATACTTCAAGAATCAATATTATACACACACACACACACACACACAATTTAATGGTTTATTTGTTTTTGTTTTATCCACAAAAGTTTTTACAAGAAAAAGATATTTATATACATACATATTTATTTTCATGTGGATAAATGGTTTTGGTTTGGTGATATAGATATGAAACAAATATACACTCATATACATATTTATATGTCTCATATTTATCATTTTGTCAAATGCATATATTGTGCAAAACTTTATTTTTTACATAATATTGAGTTTTTAGTTTGTAGACTTCATAACAATGTTTTATATCATTTCACTAAGTCTATAAACTCATTCAAAACTTTTCAAAACATTGTTTAAGCCAAAATGTCAAAAACATGTATATTTAGTTTTCATGTTTTAGACTAGTTTTAAAAAATCATGAGTTTTTACTATTGGGAAGTGCAATTTAAAAAATTCTTTTTGCAACATGTTTATTATCATGTTTATAAACATTTCCTAAAGTTATATATTTTTTTAAATTTATTTGCTATTTTTAAAGGCACTGTTTTCGTTGAAAGGTGCCTTCGTCATTGATTTCATTAAACTTTAATCGTTTACAAAGAATTCAAATAACGAAAATAAAAAATTACAACTTTCTTGAAAATAAACACAAGATCCGTTTATCGGCTCTTGCTTGCGTGGGTTCTTCGTCGGTGCCGGGGTTTATCGGTGGACGACCGCAAATAAGATCCGGTTGCTAAAAAATTAGGCACAGCTCCTACCCTCACTAAGGAGGTATTTGCTTGAAGCGCTGAAATCGACCAAGCGAAATCAGTAGCTCTTCTCGAGATTAAGACCAAGCCTAATCTTAAGGAACAGATGTACGGGCTTCAGATCCTTCGAATGACTTCTCCTTTGTGCCGAAGTTCGTCGGGATCTCGTTAGCCTTTGCTGAAAATTCGTGCTCCTTGACTCCTCAATCCAGCAGCACCTTGTCCTCTTGATAAAATTCCAGATCCCGAAAATGAAGGCCTTTGGCTCATATTTATAGGCCTTGGATGCGATTATTTGGATGAGAACAAGTGATTTGGCTCTATCTTTAGTTAACAACAGCCTAATCATGTTTGGGGATGATATCAAGTCAGTTAGGAACCCCTGGAAAAGACAAATCCTGCGAAAACCGCTTTAAAAACCGTCAAAAACGCGTTTCGGGTTCAGATTGCACGGCGCAGGTCGGATCTGTCCGACCCGCGCTTGCGCGGGTTGGAATCAACCGACCAGCGCTTGCATGGGTCGGTTTGTTCCATCCTGCGCTAGCGTAGGTTCGTCGTTTCTCCGAACTTTTTGGTCGATTCGCCAATTTGTTGTACGCGACGCGTTTCTCTCCAAGACTTGTATTCTTTTCTTTTTGCCATTTCGCGTATTTGGTCGACTTTTGACTTGTACGCTTCATTGTAGAACTGCCCGTTGAACGTGCGTTGGTTGACGTACGCGTGTTGATTGACGCGCCTGAACGCGCGCGTGTTGACCGACACGCACAAGATGATTTGATGCGCGCGTGTTGATCGACACGCACGAGCTAGTTGACGTGCGCGCGCTGACCGACGCGCATGCGCTGATTAGATGAATCTTCTTGACTCGCCCACTCATTTCTTCGAGTTGCGTGTGAGAAGTTATAGGTAATATTAGATGCCTACAGATACCCCCTCCAAAGCGTTTCAGCCTCATTCTTTTATAGAGGAGTCTGAAATACTTTGGATACGATGGGCCCCCACCTTCAATTGGTGTTAAAGGACCTACAGCTGGTTTCAATTCTTAGCTTCTCCATATTTCAGCTTATTTTGTATTTTGTCGAATAGCTGAAATTTTCCCCGGTGTTGTGTTTATCGTCCGACTGTTGTTGAAGCCTCGAACTGGAATTGGTGAGTCAATTTTTGTTGATGCGTCATTGAGTTGACTTTTAGATTAATTATCTACATCGCAACGCGTTGACCGGCATTGACCTAGGGCTACGCGTTGACCGGCATTGACCTTAGGGTTTTGTGTCGACCGGCGTTTACTCTCATCGCAACGCGTTGACCGACGTTGACCTAGGGCTATGCGTTGACTGGCGTTAACCCTAGGGTTTCACGTTAACCTGAGGAGAACCAGTTTATACTCGTGTACTCCTGGGAGTTTTGGAAATTAGTTTAGCCTCGTGTACCCGTCAGAGGTTGCCGGGTTATCCTTAAGAATTATTATACTAATATTCTCAAGGAACTTCCCGTCAATAATGGGAAACAGTTTATACTCGTGTACCCATTGGAGTATGGGTTTTGAATATTCTGAAAACAGGCGAAAATATCGCGAAGCTACCCGGAAATATAAACTTGGATCTCGAATATTCTGAAGATAAGAGAAAATGTTGCGAAATTATCTGGGAGATGAAATTGAACTCTAAAAATTCCAAATATGAGTGAAAATGCCGTGAAATTATCCGGGAGATGAAATTGAACTCCGAACATTCTAAATATGAGTAAAAATGCCACGAGATTACCCAAAAGTATGAAATTGGGTCCCGAATATCCTGAACATGATTGAAGTGTTGCAGAATCACCCAACAATATAAAATTAGGATTCAGATCTTCTGTAAATAGGCGAAAACATCGCAAAATTATCCAGGAGATGAAACTAGACTTCGAACATTCCGAAAACGGGCGAAATGCCGTGAAATCACCCAAAAATATAAAATTAGGTCTGAAACATTCTGAAAATGAGCCCAAATGCTGCGAAATTATCCGGGAGATAAAATTGAACTCCGAACATTCCGAAAACAGGCGAAATCAGGTGAGGATACAACGAAAAACGGGCGAAATCAGGCAAGCACGCGGGTCGGTCACGAATCCGACCCGCGGAACGCGGGTCAGAGGGGTGAAAAGGGGTAAAAATCCCTGATTTTTTTTCTTCCTCCATCTATTTCGGCTCCAGTTCTTCCCCCAAATTCGGTTTCTTCTTCAAGCTCCCTTCATTTGAGAACTCCTCTAGCTTAAGAGTTCTTCTTTCTCAAGAGTTCCAAACGAATCAAAGTTTCCCCCCTTTAAATTCCCATCTCCTCCTTCCTCTCCTCTTCCAATTTGGACTTGAGCAAAAGGGCAGACCTAGGGTTTCGGCGATCTTGAGGTCTTCTTCCTCTTTCAAGCTTTAAGAACTTGGGTAAGTCTTCTTTCATAGCCTATTTAACTTCAGTTTTGAATTCTTACCTTTGAATTCATGGTTTGATGGTTGAAACCCTATTTTTTGAATTTGGGAAAAACTAAAATTGATGTTGGGATGATGGCCGAATTTTTGAACTTTATTCTTGAATTTTTGCAAAGAATCTTTGTTGGCCAAATTGAATTTGGGCATAAAAACTAAAATTGAATGATGGCCGAAATTTTGTTGAACTTTTGAATGGTGACTTGAACTTGCACCTAAGTATTGACCGAAATTCGAATTGAACCCCTTCACTGAACTATCTGATCTTGTATTTTGAATTATAGCTAAAATTCCTCTCAGCTTGAATTTGGTCATGACCGAGGCTCTGTTTTGTTTAACTTCGACTTTGGACATGATATGACTCATCGGTTTAAGAACTAGACTTGTACGCTCTGTTTTGGGTACAGCCGAAAATATTCGGTTTGTTGGAAATTGTTTGAGCTCTGTATATGATTGAATTCGTGCATAACTGAATTCTTGTATATGCCTTGAATTTGTACATGTGTAAGGCCGAGAATTGACTTGAATTCCAACTTGTATATAGCCGAATGATTTGAATCCGAATTCGTACATGGCCGGATGACTTGGATCCAAACTTGCATATAGGCTTGGTTGGCACTTGTATATGATTCGAATTTGAACTTGCATATAACCGAGCTTTTGTATATGATTGAATTCGTATGTAACTGAATGAACTCAAACTTGTATATAACCAAGCTCTCGAATTCATATGTAATTGAACTCGTGTGTGCCTTGAATCCCAACTTGTATGCGGCCGAATGATCTGAATTCGTGTATGTCTTGAATCCAAACTTGTATATTTGATCTTTCTTTAACTTGAACCGAGAATGTCGTATAGGTTTAATTAGACCCTTAACTAGAAAGTTCTATTTTATAGAATTTCAATCAAAGATTATCAATTTCCCTTTTAGTCTTTTGATTCATGTATCTTGATTCTTGATCTGACTGAGCTGCTGGTCTTTATTGCAGATTAGCTATGTCGCCGAGGAGATCACGCCTCCCGAGGAGTCACTCGGCTACTCAGTCACCCGAGAGGGAGTGTCCGTCTTTTATCGGTAAACTTTTATAATTTCTTATTTATGAACATAATTTCCTACTTATGAATTCAATCTTCATTATGTCATATTGCATATTGCATCCCATTTCTGTCCTCCTTGGTGAGGCGGTCGGGAAGAGCTGATATCCTCCTTTGTGGGGGTGGATGCTTCTATATTACATCCCCGCTCTGTTCTCCTTGGTGAGGCAGTTGGGAAGAGTTGATATCCTCCTTTGTGAGGGTGGATGCTTATCAGATGCGTTTTGCTTGGTCAAACCGCGTCTCAAAGCCATATGGGGCGATTTTCTGCCGTATTACGTTCCGTAAGATAGTGTGCATCACCGCGTTATTTGCGTGAAGGTGTACGTCATCTTGTGAGTTTATAACACTGCTAAAATCATCTCGCCAATTACAAGGTGGTGACTCTATTTCACAGATCGGTGAAAAGAATTCAACCCCCTATATTGTATTGATATTTTTTCATAAACGTGTTCGATAAACACGCCTTCTTTATTTTAGTTAAATACCCGACGACGCTATTTTCTCAATTCGAGATAGATGGCCGTAGGAGCAGGTATTACACTACCGTTGATAACCCAGCATCGATCCCGCACACTTCTCAATTCGCTTTGGACCTCCCAGATGAATTCTGTAAGTTAGTACGGGAGGGGGGTCGTCGTATCACGTGCCAGTTAATTATAGACGCACCATTTGCTGAAGATACAGATCCTGAACATCCTTTAAGGAAGACACATTACCTGTTTGGCAATTCTGTGACGGATCCGGATGTCATAAAGCTCGAAGATGAACGGTGGCTACACAGTGATGCACAACTTGTTTATATCCCCCCCCATTCCCTCATCATCATTCACTAACAGAATTGCGCGGGCAAGCGGTGACACGACAGATGCCATGGATCTTGACAGAAGAACATACCAACATCCCTTGCGGATACATCACCAGCCATTCACTTCCGTGTTCTAGTGGTAGGAAACACATTACAGGGTTACACCCGCGCGTAATGGGATTAGAGGACCCGCCTAAAGGGGAACTACCTATAATAGCTCGCACCGTGAAGAATCACCTTGCTGAGCTAGGGCGTGAGCTACTAATTGAAAATTACCAGTGCTTTGGTTGGTCTCATTCTTCAGACAAAGCATGATAGGGTCGGATGACAGGTTATGTCCTCCACTGGTGGGGTGCCGAGTTAAGGTTGATAAGATTGTATGAAGCTATTCGGGCCACCCAATACGGATTACCGGTGAGCGCTCTGTTTGGATGGAAAATTGATTTCATTGATGAGTCCATTACAGCTTCAAACACCTACAATAAACTCAAACAAAAAAATAGCCTTTTTATAAGACTTTAAATCAAAAGTTACAATTTTCTCTCAAACTACACACAATAGAAGTTTATCGCCTATTGCTTGTGCGGGATCGTTGTCGGTGCCGGGGTTTATCCGTGGACCGCCTACGGATCAGATCTGGTGACCAGAAGTTTGGATAATTAGTGCTTTCGCTTCACGAAGGAAGTGATTG
>BQKN01053735.1:0-11196 GCA_022839385.1 Asparagus kiusianus | reverse complement strand
AATTGTGATACAATCTATGGTTTGATATGTGTATTAACTATGTTTCTCTACAATGGATGTGCTTTCTTTTGTTGCTGGATATCTTTGACTAAGCCTCTGGTTATGCTCTCTGGTGTAATGTTGTTAAAGACTTCAATAGCATTGTAAGACATCTTGGTTCCTCCATCACCTGAGCGATGGTTCTTATTGATGCTAAATAGAAGTTGGTTGATATTTGTAACTTCTATTAGTTTATCATGTAGGTTTTGGTTGTCATATTTTTTATTCTCGTATGCTCAAGAATGTCACAGAGTAACCAAATAATTAATAATTCGATGTTGTTAGGATCTATTTTTCTAGGATCGTGTTTAAAAGCTGCATTTGAAGTCATCTATTATATCGATAAGAACATCTGAGGAGTGCTTTGCATACTTTTCTTAGTAGAGACAATCAACTTCATGTAGTTTTCATGGCTCATAGTCTTGATTAACGGTAGAAGGAATAAAAATGCAATTCATTCGGATTATTGCGCAATAACTGATTCCCCTATGGTTTGATTACGGTCTGCGCATCCATGAAAACTTTTTGATCACTCATGTAATTTATTTTATTCTTGGAACCTTCATAGCACTAATTCAATTAGCATTCATGTAATTCAATTTGATGAACATATTCTTACATTATGAACTTCATAGCACTAATTTGGTGAATATATTTTTCATATCTTGGTTTATTGTTGGTTGAATCATGAAAACCCTTGTCTTGATCTAAATGGGTTAAGAGAGAGATTAAAGCAGCAAAATGATAAGTTTTTTGTTTCAATTTTATATTAGATGAATTTTCTAGCATTGGTTAGATTCATTAGGGATAGTTTCATTTTGTTTATTGTACCATCTCTCTTTGTTGAAATGAAATGCAAGATTCATTTGATTAGAGTATTTAATCTCCATTTTGTTTGCATCTATGCTAGTGACAGATGAATCGTTTTCTATATCTTTTTTATGATGTAAGTCTTTATTCTGTTTCAAGCTTGCTTGCTTGCTTGTTATGAATGTAAGTTATATTCTATTTCTTGTTCCTAACTTATATTTGAAACCTTTTAGATGGATGTCTCTTTGACTTTTCAGGTGAACCTTGCTGGTCCATTGAGAATAGGTTATGATTTTTACTCACTAGTATATCCCTATAATGTGTGTAATGTTGCTTGAGAATAGGTGGGCTCAGCTTTATCTATCATTTTAGCTTGTATCATATATTTTCAAACAGGAGTGCCCATTTATGTTGAAGCTTGATATCTACAACTTACCAGCTTGATATAGAGTTTGACGAAGGAAGTATGTTGTGGAAATGGCTAACTGTTATAGCTTTTTTGTTGTCTTTTTGTTTAGCCATGAAAGAAATTATGTGATGCAACTTGATGTGCTGGAATGAAACAAGACTTTGCAAGTGAGGAAAATACTTGTAGGCATCGAAAATTGCCGATAGGTCCCCACAAACAGCTCAGTGTTAACGAGCGACGATGAACGTCACTACCCGGTTCACAAGAGTTCAAACGACGTCGGTGAACGATTGAAGCCAACCGATGGACTACGTGAGCCGACAGAATGTCAGAATCACGGGGATACGGATTGACCGAAAACCTCGCGATCACCGCAATCGGACCAACAGAGCTCGCCGTCACGATTCCAACGCATCCGAAATCACTCAAATCCGAGTTCGGGCGAAAAGTCAACGCGGAGTCAACGGCGGGACAGCGACGACACCTCGGCCCAGACCGAGACACCCCCTAGGGGGGGTGTCTCGGCACCATAGCCGAGACACCCCCTAGGGGTGTCTTTGGGCCGCGCCGTGGACACCCCCCCTACCTTCTTGAGTGCTATAAATAGCCCCCCTTGGTCCTCATTCAAAAGGGCTGATTTCTTTGGAGTTAAAGGCAAAGGCTCTGAATTCAAGGCTGAATTATCTTAGCCAAGGATTCTCCTTTGTTCTGAAGCGGCGAAGCCCTGCCGGAGAGCAGAGTCTGAAGATTTTTGAAGCAGCGAAGCTCTGCCGAAACGAGGAGTAAGGAGTTCTTCATCAGTCTCCTTCATTCACCCCCTTCCATTTCCTTAGTGCTGCCCATTAGCGGTGACCACTAAGAAGAGCTAGTGTCTCGTTTTAGCCGAGACATAAGCTTATAACTTCTAGATCTCACGCGGATCGACGAAGTTCTGTTTCTATATCCCTTCGCGGATAGACGAAACTCTGCCGGATTATACCGGGAAGGATCTTGAAGAGTCGGCGGTCCACGGATATCGACGTCCCCGTCACAGGCCAACAACCCACGCAAGCGAGACCGTACCAAACCGGGCTCTCGTGTTTATTTTCGATAAAGTTGTAATATCTCTTGTTTTCATTTAAACTCTGTTGTAACGATTGAAGTTGTAACAGATACCAAAGCAATGAAAACAGCAACTTTTGAAGGAAACAATACTTTGATGGCCTATGTACATGTAAAGGCATTGTACTTTGTAAAGGCACTGTAAGTGAGGAAAATACTTTGATGGTCTATGTACTTTGATGTGCTGGAATGAAACAAGAAATTATGTTATGTATTTTGTGATCTTAGTTCATATCAAGAATATGGCCTCATTTATTGCTCTTGTGTTTATTTTCATTTGGGCATATGGACATGTAAAGGCATTGTATGTTCTTCCGCTAAAACAATATAAGACAGTTAGATATGCATTTTATTGCTTTGTGTGTTTGGATTATAATTCTATAAGTTCAGTTACGTATGCATTTTCATGTAAGGGCAGTGGACATGGTTATCTTAGTTTGGATTAAAATTTGGACTCAGTCACAGCTTTTCAACCAGTGACATATAATTTGGACTCAGTCCTAGCTTTTCAACCAGGAACTGTTTCAGAACTTGTTTATTTACACCAATGACTTTCAGTATAATTTGGACTCAGTCCCAGCTCTTCTACAGTATACATCAATGACTTGCAGAACACCAAAATCTAACATATGCTATAATACAGATACACCAATGACTTGTTTCTTTACAAGCTGTTACAGTTAAATAAAGATACACCAAAATCAAACAAAGTAATAATACACATACACCAAAATCAAACATATGCTATCGATCACGCTAGCTAAATTCAGGCTGAAGCTTTCTGAAGCAGATGATATTATGAAATCCATTAATCTGTTAAATTGAAATCCATCAATCTGTCAAACATATGCCACTTCATGCAGTTGCTCCTGCTGTCGCCTTCTCCTAACAAGAAATCCATCAATCTGTATAGCAACTTTGTCGTCTTTATGTGTCTCCCAGGATCCAAAAAAGAAATCCTCACCTCCCGGTTCTTGTTGAGGCTTTTTCCTTGCACCAAAGCAGCACCAACTCATGTTGAAACGTGTTTCTGAAAATGTTGCCCTGTATAATTTGGATGCACTCTGTAGATATACAAAGTAGTAATTCATTTTGCCAGCCCCGATACAATGAGTAAAGATTAGAAAGTAAATATGGCGTGTCCATTTCTTACGCAAACATGTAAACTTGTCTAATTATTATTTTCTTCAGTTACGTCAAATATTGTCGAATTAAAAATATGTATTACGGAGCTTCATCAAATTCTCCAAAATTGCAACAACTATGACTAAGATTGGCATGTAGGAATATGTAATCATAGATGCAGTGAAGCTAACAGCTTACTAACCTCCATGGAAGCCCAAGTCACCACATAATACTCAAATCTAATGTCGTCGATGAAAATTATGTACTGTATCTTCCCTTTCCTATAGATGATCAACCCTCTTAAAAAGACAGAAAAACAATCATTAGATTGTTAATCAGCGAAAATCCACCAATCCCATTAGCACATAGAACTATTAGATCCAATATTTTGCAAAATTTGATGACTTTTATTCATCTGAACTAAACTAAGGACATGATGTGCACCCCCTGGAAAAATCTACAAAAATGCATAAATGGATATATCCTCCATTGAAAATAACATATGCAGATAGCCAAGAGCTGATCCAATAAATAAATAAATAATAAAATGTATACATATGGATACTTGTACGTAAATCTGATGAATACATGTTAATCATCCAATTCATGTCAAACGTAAAATGAAACTATCCCTAATGAATCTAACCAATGCTAGAAAATTCATCTAATATAAAATTGAAACAAAAAAAAACTTATCATTTTGCTGCTTCAATCTCTCTCTTAACTGTTTCCGGTAAAAGTTACTGTTTTCATTGATGTTCTCTTTTTTCGAGATCTGTTACAACTTTAAGCGTTACAACAGTATAAAATGAAAACAAAGGGGTTACAACTTAAACGAAAATAAACACGAGAGCCCGGTTTGGTACGGTCTCGCTTGCGTGGGTTGTTGGCCTGTGACGGGGATGTTGATATCCGTGGACCGCCGACTCTTCAAGATCCTTTCCGGGAAAATCCGGCAGAGTTTCGTCTATCCGCGTAGGATATAGAAACAGAACCTCGTCGATCCGCGCAAGATCTAGAGGTTATAAGCGTATATCTCGGCTAAAACGAGATAATAGCTCTTCTTAGTGTCACCGCTAAGGAGCAACACTAAGGAAAGGGAGGGGTGAATGAAGGAGACTGTTGATGAAGATCTCTTGCTCCTTGATCCGGCAGGGCTTCGCCGCTCTCTTGAAAACTCTGACTCCTCGCTCCGGCAGGGCTTCGCCGCTTCACACAAGAGGAATCCTTGGCTAAGATAATTCAGCCTTGAATTCGGAGCCCCTTCAAATGAGGCCCTAGGGGTCTATTTATAGGCTCATGAGGGGGGGGGGAAAACACCTTGGAGACACCCCCTAGGGGGTGTCTCGAGCCAGCCGAGACTTGTTTGGGTGTCCCCGGTTCAGCCCCGGGGTCGTGCCGTTGTTCTGCCGCTGTCCCGCCGTTGACTTTTCGTCCGAACTCGGATTTGAGTGATTTTGGATGCGTTGGAATCGTGACGGCGATCTCTGTAGGCCCCGATGGTTGGATTATCCGTGGGGAGATCGGGGCACAGCGGGCGTTGGTCCGATTGCGGTGATCGCGGGGTTTTCGGTCAACCCGTATCCTCGTGATTCTGACATTCTGTCGGCTCACGTAATCCGTCGGTTTGCTTCAGTCGCTTACCGGCGTCATTTGAGCTCTTATGAACCGGGTAGTGACGTTCAATCGTCGCTCGTTGACACTGAGCTGTGTGCGGGGACCTATCGGCAATTTTTGATGCCTACAGATCCCCCCTCCAAAGTGTTTCGGACTCGTTTCCTTTATAGAAGAGACCGGAATACTTTGGATATGATTGGTCCAGCCTTCAGTCGGCCTAAGGAATCTGTGGTTCGCTTCAACTCTTGGCTCCTTCGATCTTCGGTTTATCCGGTGCTTTGTCGAATAACCGAAGTTGTTCCGGCGCTGCGTTTATCGCCTGGCCGTCGTCGGAGTCTCGAGTTTACAGCTGGTGGGTTGAGTTTGGCTCGTGTCATTGAATTGACTTTTGAACTTACTATCCCTGTCACATCGTGTTGACCTGGAGGTTTCGGATCACTGGGGGTTGACTTTTTGTTGCAACGCGCTGAATGACGTTGACCTAAGGTTACGCGTTGACCGGCGTCTACCTTAGGGTTTCAAATCTGCATGGGTTGCAACGCGCTGTCCGGCGTTGACCTAAGGTTACGCGTTGACCGGCGTCTACCTTAGGGTTTTGGAACCGCATGGGTTGCAACGCGCTGTCCGGCGTTGACCTAAGGTTACGCGTTGACCGGCGTCTACCTTAGGGTTTTGGAACCGCGTGGGTTAAGCTTTGTCGTCACGTGTTGACTTTCGTCGTCACGTGTTGACTTTTGGCGCAACGCGCTGTCCGGCGTTGACCTAAGGCTACGCGTTGACCGGCGTCCACCTTAGGGTTTTGAAATCGCCAAAAATTAACTTACGGCATTCACCAACAATCGGCAATCGACGTGGAATCGGTGTTCACAAAAACAATCGGGGGATCAGAAAATAATTCGGGGAGTCGAAACGTCACGCGGGGAGTCAAAACCCGGGCAAAACACCCCTGGGTGCCTCGGCAAGGCCGAGACACCCTTGGGGTGTCTCGGTTTTGCCGAGACACCCTTAGGGGGTGTCTTGCTTTTTTCCATGGTCCCCCCCCTTTCTTCATTTGTCCTTTTGCTTATGGTCCCCTCTATTTGAATTACCCCTTTTCACACTTGAATTCTCAAGAGAAAGAGGTTTTTTGCTTGTGGTCCCCACCATTTGAATTACCCCTTTTCACACTTGAATTCTCAAGAGAAAGAGGTTTTTTGCTTGTGGTCCCCTCCATTTGAATTACCCCTTTTCACACTTGAATTCTCAAGAGAAAGAGGTTTTTTGCTTGTGGTCCCCTCCATTTGAATTACCCCTTTTCACACTTGAATTCTCAAGAGAAAGAGGTTTTTGGCCGAAATTTTTTTTTGGGGGGTTTTGTGAAAAATTTGGCTGAAATTTTGTGGGGGGTTTTGATTTGTGCTCATTTGATGAAGGATTGTGGGGGTGCTTTATGCAAAAGGGTCAAAAGATCTTTTGAGGGGTTTATTTGCAAAACAGACCCTAAAAGGGCTTATTCGTAAAATGGCCACGAATTTGGGGCTGGAATCCCGAGATTTAGACCACGAACTTGTAACCCGAAATTTGTAGAGGGGTTGCAGGACCAACTGTTGAAGCTGATTCATCTGCATATGTGGATCCCATTTGGATGCTCGAGTCACGAGACCAACTAATGGAGTTGGTGTGTCAATGGCTCGCATTATAGAATTTTTGGCAAATTCTCAGCCATCAACGGATTTGATGAGCCTTTACCGACTACCGTTTGAGTCGGGCTAGCATGCGGATTGTGTAAGTCCGTTCCGCACATAACGTTGTGCTAAAAGAGTTAACTCTTTTAGTGCTACGATATTGAATACGTAGACTTCGTCTTTCTCACGGGAATAGACTATCCGGCAACGCGTGTTAGGCGTTGATTTATCCCTACTTAGGCTTCGGGATCAAATTCCCCGCACGTGTGAAGCACGGATTCTACCACAATGCGGAATATGTGGGTTGTCCTTTTTAACGGTCAAGGACTAACCGGCAACGCGTGTTAAGCGCTGACTCATCCCTCCTTAGGCTTCGGGATAAAATTCCCCAGACTCGGAATTCTGGTGTCTTTTCTCAATCGGTGAAAGACTAAACCGTCCAATGGAAGAGGAAGAATTTTATATTCTATCTCCCAATGGAAAGGAAACTTGAGGTGGGACCCCCACCCCCTGCATCCGAAAGAACGAAACTAGGAGTGAAAACTCTACTCCAAGAATCGAAAGGCTGAGAGAGGAAGAATTTTATATTCTATCTCCCAGTGCTGAAGAGGAAGAATTTTATATTCTATCTTCATTTGCAAAGGAAACTCGGGGTGGGATCTCCACCCCCAGAATCCAGCAAGGTGAAACTAAGAGTGGGATCTCCACTCCGAGAATCGGAAAGACTCGGATAACCCTAACTGTCGTAAGGTTTGGTTACTCGATTTGAAATTGGACCTCTCGTTCTTTGGACGAATCGAGAGGAGAATTTGGCTTTGGTCCTAACTGTAGTAAGGTTTGACCAAGTGGGAAATTTAAGACGATCCTAACCGTGAAAGGGTTTGATCGCTCGATTTGTGGACCTCTCGTTCATTTGGACGAATCGAGAGGGGAATTTGGCTTTGGTAAATGATGAATTATCCACCCCCAGCTTTTCTTTGTAAAACTGGGTGTATCATTGAATTAGATGCACGATCGGGTTATCCTTAAGAATACCACACGTAGCATTCTTCTAGGAACTTCCCGTGGAAGGGAGGAAATAGTTTAGACTCATAAACCTATTGGAGTATCAGGAAGCAGTTTAGACTCTTATACCGGTCGGAGTTTGGGGATACAGTTTATACTCATACACCCACTGGAGTTTCAGGAAGCAGTTTATACTCTTATACCGGTCGGAGTTTGGGGATACAGTTTATACTCATACACCCACTGGAGTTTCAGGAAGCAGTTTATACTCTTATACCGGTCGGAGTTTGGGGATACAGTTTATACTCATGCACCCACTGGAGTTTGGGGATACAGTTTATACTCTTGCACCCACTGGAGTTTTGAGGAACAGTTTATACTCTTGTACTCTTTGGAGTAGTGCCGTTCTTGACTGGCTTACCCTAGTGTTATGACGCCGGCTTCAACCAAGGTTTGGATGCTATCCTTGAGTGCAAAGCACGCCTTGGTTGGGTGATGGATCCTCCTGTGGTATGCGCAGTACTTCGGATCCGCAATATCGTCAGCTTCCTCTTGATTCACAATTGGTGGGAGCTTGATCTTGTTATTGTCCAGGAGGGATTTGAAGATGGCTGGAACATCTTCGTCCTTGAAGGAATACTCCTTTTGAGGCCTTTGATCCGGAGTCTTTTGTTGCCTCCGGGTTTGCTGTTGCGACGTCTGATTAGCAACCGCTGCAGGTGCCTCATCCCCATCACAAGAGGCGAAGTTCGAGTTTGGAGAGTTAGCCATTGGTTGGCTCCTCTCGGCCTTCTTCCTTTTGAGGAATCGCTCAGCTTGCTCTCCTCGAACCCTCAAATCCTTCCAAGTGTCGGACGGCTCTATTCCCATAACATCCAAGATGTTAATGGATAAGTTGTTATGACAAGTCTGCAGGATGAACTCCTCTGTGATGGGATCCTTGCAGTTCATCGCCTTGTTGCGGAAGCGTTTAATGAAGGTATCCACCGACTCTCCGTTCTTTTGTTTCTCATCGAAGAGTGTCCTAATGGATATTTCGTCGTCGTCATCAAAGAAATGAGTGAGGAACATGCTCTCCAAGTCCTCCCAACTGTTGATGCTTCCAAATTTAAGACGGCGGTACCAATCGAAGGCAGCTCCGCGAAGAGTGCCGACGAATGACCGAACCATCAAGGGTTCATTGCCGGAGATCATGCCCAAGTGAGACTTGAAGTAAATCAAATGTTGAGTGGGCGAGCCTCTGCCATCGAACGGCGTGAAGTTGATCAGGTTGAATTTTGCCGGATACGGAATCGAGTCCCACTTTTTCGGGTAAGGACAAGGAATTCCGGTTTTCTTTACCTCTCGAGCAGACATTAATGCGTTAATTTTGCTCTCGAGATCTTTCATCTTCTCATCCCCGCTTGTACTGGAGCTTGGACAAATTGAAGGTGAGATAACGGGGCCACCCCCTGTATTACCACCCCCAGCGTTTTGGTTAACCGGAGGGTTCTCGGTATTGATTGGTTCATCCACATCCGAATCGCTACCTGCTTGGTTAGCATGGTTACGACGGCCGGATTCACCGAGCTGATTAGATAGAGCGCGAACTTGTTGGTCGTGCTCTTCCCTTATCCGTAGCAGGGCCGTTTCCATTTCGATTTTGAAGGCCTCTTTCTGCTTAGCCAGGGCCTCTTCAAGTATCTTGGTTACTTGTTCGGCATTGATCATAAGCGATGAGCAAGGTTGCCCCGCGCTTGATGCTGTATCATCAGACGCTACGGCCGAGCAGGAGTCTGAATCAGTATCCGACGCCTCTTCTTCTAGAGAAAGCCCCTTCGGTACCCTTCGGTAGTCCTTCCGGCTGATGGCTCCCGTCCGCAACCGCGTCATGCATCAGGATATCTCGGCAAGCTGGTCTCGGTTGAAGGGTTGCGTTGATCTCGCTCTGCCGGTCATATTAGCCGTCACCCTTAGATATTCGTCTTCTTGGCGGACGAACTTCTTCTTGTGGGAACGCCTCGGTGTGGAAATTCTCTCGAACACCGAAACTCTCCTTGGGGTTTGGGCACAGCAGCACCCCGACAGCACCGCTTTGATGATATTGGCGCACGGGCAGTGAGACTCCATATCCTGCACAAATTTCTTCTGGGGCTTTTCCACACCCCCAGCCCTATAGTACAACTCATCAGCTTTACAACTGGAGCAACCTATAGAGTGTTGGTGTGTATTCCCCGGTATAACACTCTCATCATCAGATGAGTGTGTTACCCTTTTGGAGTGCAACACTTGGTTAGTTTTCTCAAAAGTGGCCCGTTCAAGTTTACGCTTTTGTGAGCGTAGAAACTGAACGGGCTCTTGTGCTTCGACCTGCAACTCAATGCGGTCGGTGATGGGGGCTTTCCCTTTATCATCTATCCTGGGGAGATTGATTCGACCCCCAGTCTGATTTGCAACTTGGGGACCTTTCAATGGTCCCAGTCTTTCCTTGATGGGTACTCTACCTCGATTCACCGGTAAGGGACCGAGGCGACCCTTCAAAGGAATCCTGGGTTTTGAATGATCCCCTTTGTTACCTGGCTCCGTTAAAGGCACCGGATCTGGTTTTGACAAACCTTGGGCAGCAACTCCTCCCCCTTGTGTTTGAGGCGCTGGTTTTGGCTTTGGCAACCACACCCTCTTGCTTGTAGACGGCTTTGTGGCCGCTACTTCTTTCTGCATCTCCTCCGCCTTCTTTAGGAGGAGTCGGGCATGTGAGAGCAACGCCCGCCTCTTCTTGATTCGCTCCTCAAGGGTGGAGCGATTCCTCTTCACGCGAATCCACTTGTTGGTTCCTGTTTCAGAAGAGGAGTTGGTGGTTTGCCGTTGTTGCTCCTGGCGGTACCTGTACTTTAGATCTTCGTTGTAGTGGATCCCGTCCGATGATTCAGCGGCTTTGGCTTGTTGTAGAGCAAGGCGTTGACGCCGTCTTTGGCGGGCCCTTTTGGACAGAACCGGAGTTGCATCTTCCATCGCCTTTGAGGTTGATGGGAGAGCCGGATTTGCCACACCGACCCCGCTGATCGTCACGGGGACGTTGCGTGATGCGGGTGTAGCAACAGCGACGGGATCTTGGATATTGGAGTTGGAGATCCCGTGAGCCCTTCTGGGAGATGGAGTCTTCCCACGCCGGTTTGGAGAGGCGGATCTGGAGGAGGAGGAAGAGAGGTACTCTTCGAACTTCTGCTGGTCGAACTCGTATTCGACCTCTTCATTCACCCGGATCTTGAAGGCCGGTTGCGTCACGACGATCTCGGTGGCGAGATCGTTGGCTCCCACTGTGGTCGCCAGCTTGTTTCCGGTAAAAGTTGCTGTTTTCATTGATGTTCTCTTTTTTCGAGATCTGTTACAACTTTGAGCATTACAACAGTATAAAATGAAAACAAAGGGGTTACAACTTAAACGAAA
>BQKN01053734.1:0-12375 GCA_022839385.1 Asparagus kiusianus | reverse complement strand
CATTTGAGAGGACTTTTTTTCTGAACTTCTGAAGAGCCGAAACTCTGCCGGATTGTCATCTCAACTCGGAATTGTGAAGGCTTGAAGACTTGGGCACTCGGATTCGATTCTTGGCGAGCACCCGCACCAAACAAGGCAGGAGTTCAAAGCGATCTAATCCTCAGATCTACGTAGTTCTACTCCGGATCTAAGCTTGGTTCTTAGATCCCGAGATTCGAGCGGTCGTTTCCTTGGTGAAACGATCCCTCCTGGCTATTATCTCCTTGGTGGGATAATACCCGTTATACCACGTAGATCTGTTCGGATCGAGATTGTGCGGTGGTCCACGGCAAACAACCCCGGCACAGGCAAACAACCCACAAAGCGAGTGATAGTATAACAGGAGCTCGCGATCTGTTCGTTAAATAAGGAAAGTTGTAATTTTTCTTTGTTTTCTTTGATTTTCATTGTAACCGGCTCTTATAAAAAGACCGGATCTTTGTAAACGCAAAAAGTTGTTAACTAAGATAGCAATGACATCGTCAATGAAGAAGAGTTTGATTTTTCCCGCAAACATCGAGGACTTCTCTTTCTGAATTTCCTCGTGCTCCCATCACGATAGTATAGCTCGTCCGTTTGAAGGTCGGAGCAACCTATCGTGTGTTGGCACGATTTCCCAGGTATAACGTTATCGTCATCAGACGATAGCGTTTCCTTCTGAGGATGAATTACCTTCTTTGGGCCTTCCAGAGTCACACGCCTCGAAACGCGCCTTTGTGGGCGTGAATCTTCAGCGGGCTCCTGCACCTCGATGCGCAAAGTTGTGCGCTTGGGTGCCACGATTTTCTCCAAATGTTGAGGGTTGCGGCGACCCCCAGCATGTTGAACTGTTTGGGACTTCTTCATTAGCTCCAAGCGTTCCTGGACTGGAGCTTTGTCTCGTTCCTTGGGAAGTGGACCGAGACGCTTCAAAACTAACTTCCTCTTCTGGGACGGTCCTGCAGGATCTCCCGGAACATTTGCTGAAATCGCCGGCGACTTGGGTTGTTTCGTCGGAAGTTGAATCTTCGGAGGCTGCGGTTGTTGCTCCTTGGTCTGAATCGTTGCTTCAGACTTTGGCCTCCAAACCTTGCGAGTTGATGGTGGCTTCTTGACCACCTCCTTCTGCAGCTTCCGACGGGCTTCTTCAGCTTTGGCCCGTGCTTGCGCCGATAATGCGCGACGTTTGCGGATACGCTCCTCCAGCGTCGAACGGTTTCGTTTGACACAGACCCACTCCATAGTTGATGGCTTGGAGGAACCACCCTTCACTTGTTGTTGAGGCTGTTTGCCTCGTTTGTTCTTCAGATCCGCATGGTAGCGGACCCCGTCAACGGACTCCATGGCCTTTGCGAATTGCTTCGCAAGGCGTTGACACTGCCTCTGGCGGGCTCTCTTAGAGAGAGTCACCACGCCTTCCACAGCGGATTTGACCTGCTTAGAGGCCGGTAGGACTTCACCCAACACAACTTCGGCGTCGATCGGGGTGAGGTTATCGTTGGCGGCTTCAACTTCTTCGCACCAACGCACTTTTCTCCTGGAGGAGAACTTCTGGGATTTCTTGGACTTGGGGGAGGAGGTAGATCCAGACGAGGACACGTACTCCTCGTACTTCTGTTGGTCGAACTCATACTCGACCTCCTCCACGACCGGGATTGAGATCCGCGGCTGCGACGCTCCGATCTCGGCAGCGAGATCGGTGGCTCCCACTGTGGTCGTCAGATTGTTCGCGGGAAAAATTGGGGCTTTCTTCATTGATGACGTCATTGCTATCTCAGTTAACAACTTTATGCGTTACAAAGAGATCCGGACTTTTTATAAGATCCAGTTTACAATGAAAATCAGAACAAAACAAAGAAAGAAAAATTACAACTTTTCTCGAACAAATCGCGAGCTCCTGTTATCCGGTCACTCGCTTTGTGGGTTGTTTGCCGGCGCCGATGGTTAATCCGTTGACCACCACGTGATCTCGATCCAAGCAGATCTACGTAGTATAACGGGTATTATTTCACCAAGGAAATAATAGCCGGGAGGGATTGTTTCACCAAGGAAACAACCGCTCGAATCTCGGGATCAAAGACCAAGCTTTAATCCGGAGTGTAGTAGCGTAGATCTGAGATCTTGATCCTCTCAAACTTCTACCTTTTGTGGTGCGGGTGCTCGCCAAGGATCAGATCTGAATGTCCAAGCTCAAGCCTTCAAAAAACTCTAACACGAGGTCTCAATCCGGCAGAGTTTCGGCTCTCCAAAAGTCCAACCAAAAGTCCTCCCAAATGATGAATCTGAAGGCCTATTTATAGGCACCCAGAACTGTGCCCGTGCACAGTTCTGGGCCGAGCCACCCATGGATGGCTCGGCCTTAGCCAAGCTACCCATGGGTGGCTCGGCCTTGGCCGAGCCACCTCAGGGTGGCTCGGCTTGGGCCGAGCCACCTCGGGGTGGCTCGGTTTCGGCCGAGTCCCCCCGGGTGTTGTCGTGGTGTCCGTCGTTCGGTTGTTTTGTCTGTGATTTGTTTCGTTGCTGATCTGGACTTTGATCCGGTTG
This sequence comes from Asparagus kiusianus, assembly GCA_022839385.1. Lineage (NCBI taxonomy): Eukaryota > Viridiplantae > Streptophyta > Magnoliopsida > Asparagales > Asparagaceae > Asparagus > Asparagus kiusianus. The sequence continues at coordinate 9,813 of BQKN01053734.1, read as the reverse complement.
TGTGGTCTTGATTTGGCAGTAAATCCGCCTCGGTGTTTGAGTTCAAATCCGTTTTGTTGTTGGACGACTCATTGACTTTCTGAACCGTTGGATTGGTTCCGCACGGGAACGTATTTCATTGCTTGCGTGCAATTCGTTGACCTCGTCGCCTCGTCGCTCGAACGTTCGTTGATTTGTCGAATTATTGTGCCGAGCTGTGCTAAGGGACCTATAGGCAATTTTATACGCCTACAGCTCTAGCTCAAATCAATCATGTTTCTGCCCCAGGATGTTATAATTGTTAGTCTCCTACCCACGTTTCAGAGGAATGTTCTCTCCTAGGAAACAACCATGTATTAGAACAGATGAACATTGCATTCCAGCACCCTAGAAATGATCCATTTTTTCCAACCTACAATCCAGGTTGGAGAAATAATCCCAACTTTGCATGGAATCAAGGAAATTCTCCCGGAACTCAAAACTGTTAGACCCTAGAGGGGGGCGGGGGGTAATTAGGGTCTTATGCTAATCTAATTCGATTTTATGCCAATTAAAACTAATTAACAAATATATTCTTGCAAGATAGATATAGAAGAGTTATAAGCAAGAATAAGTAATATGAATAAAGAGATATATCCTATATGATAAAAAATATGCAATGATATATAAACTAGCACAAGATGATATATCATACCAAAGAGATATACAATATGATATATGCAAGGATATGTAAACTAACACAAGGGCAACCAATATGAACTAGGTAGTGGATGATAAAAATATTGAGCTATGGACAATGGCGATAAGAAATATAAACATAAGATTAAGTGCGCCAAAGCAAACTCAAACACACGATATGATCACGGAGTTCGGACCTTCTGTCCTACGTCTCCGCTCCCCACTCCCGGAGAAAAATCCATTATCACGACAAGGTTTTCTACGCTCACCCGAATAACATTTACAACCACACTATGTCGGTTTTCAACGTTCACCGATCAACGTATACACTCACACTCACAATGTCAGTTTTCAACGTTCACCGATCAACGTTCACTCCTCACACTCGGTTTTCTAGCTTACCGAAAACTTTACAATCTCACAATATAACAAACAATTAATTTGTTCTCTACAATAAATGAGAACACAATGAAAGCTCATACTCAATTGTTACAACTCTCTCCGACCCCAAATATACTATGTATAAAAATACAATAAGCTCAATGTGGGTGTGTGTAAATAATAAGTGAAATCAAATAAAATCTAAACTCAATATAAAAGCTAGCTTTAAAGAATGATAATCAAATAACTAAGCAAATGTAAAGCTAGATAAGAGTTTAGAAAACTTCTCAATGGATAACAAGATGGAGAGATGGAGATTGAAGCCCAAACAAGAAGATGATCTCCTCCACTTGTGAAAACTTCTTCATAAACCAAACAAATACTAAAACACACTTAAACCCTTATTTAAAACTTGTTTAAAATACTTCTTAGATATTAAAAATAGTTATGGTAAAGGGGCATATATAGGGTAGAAGAAAACAACTCAAAAAATCTCAAAAACCAACTAAAAAACCAAAAACAGAAGTTACCATTAAAGTTCAACGGTCGGATACTACAGTTACGGCGGTTGACAGCGGCGGTCGACCGTGAAGTTCATCAAAACTGAGAGAACGTGCAGAGAGTTTGACGGTCGACCGCACTGTAGCGTGGTCAACCGTGGGTACTGTAGCACTATATATCCAGCTTTGTAAAAACAATTAAAAATAATAAATCAACTCCAAAACTTATGAAATTTTGAGGGAAGGTTTAAGACATGTAGAAGAACATGTTAGAGAAAGAATTTATGAAAAATAATTTATCATTTGAGTGAAATAAATGTTTGAACATAGATATACAGTTTCTGAAAATCTGCTGACATACACGATTTTGTAAAATCAATTGGGCACAGTAAATCAACTTGAAATGGTAAAATTTTGAGGGAAGTTTCTAAATATGTAGATAAACATTTAGAAGAAAGAATTTCTTAAATATCACTTCCCATTTGTGAAAACTCATCTGTTTTGTAAAAACATGCATGAACATGCACGAACGAAATACATGATTTTGTAAATTCAATTAAACATAACAAATCAATTTCAAACTTCATGAAACTTTGGAAAATGTTTGCAAATGTGATTTTGAACATGTTACAAAAAAGAATTTTCCAATTTGCATTTCCCAATTGTGGAATCTTATTATTTTGCAAAATCACATAAGTATGGACTTGTAAAAGCTTGATCTTGACAAAATGAGTTTAAACAAAGTTTTGAAAACTTTCCAATAGATTTATAAACTTGATAAAAGATATAAAATAATGTCGTTAAGTCTATAATCCAAAATGATGATAAACCAAACCAAACGTGTGTGTGTGATATTGAGCTTGAAGTATTAACACACATAATATAAACCTAAACTAACTATTACCCAAGCTTAATCTTGATCTTCATTGTAGCTCAACTTTGTACACGTTACGGATAAATCTTAAACTTGATCTTTAACTTGAATTGTGTAGGCTTCACTCCACAATTCTATTAACCTCCATTGGATATGATCGTTGTGGCGCAATCCATCTAACCTCCAACTCGTTGTTTGCCTAGAATAAATACGAAAACACAAACCCTAGACAAACAATATTAGAAGTAAATTGTTTGTTAAACATCATCAAAACAAGAAGGCCAACAATCTCCCCCTTTTTGATGATGACAAATAATTTACAAAAAAGATATATGCATGAAAGGAAATGAATATACAAAGTATAATATATCATGCATATAAACAAGAAAGAATATACTCATAATATTTCTCCCCCTTTGACAATATCAAAAAGGGGACAAAGGGATAAAGAGAGCGAAAGCTCCCCCTATCAATATGCATGGGTGAGTATACCACATAGAAAGATATAGGGATTGCTCCCCCTATCAAAATGCCTTAATGAATATATGCAATGAATGTTAAGGCATACATATGTGAGCAAGCAAGAAACATGCTAAACACAACTCACATACAAAAAGACAATGAGAACACATATAAATATGTTAATATGAAAGAAGTGTCTCATTAACACAAAAAATGTAAAAACCATATAAAAGAATAGATTTATGAAATCAAAAGAAGAGGAACATGAGAATCATGCAAAAAGTTTTCAAATAAAAACAAATCAACCAAAAGAAATCATAAATCAAAGTTTAAATCTAAAAACGTAGAATCAAATCATCGTTGATTCAAAAATCAAGAGAGGCAACTATATCTAGCTCTTGAGATAGTATCAACCAATATAAACATTTTAGCACCCGGTAAATAAGATTTAGGAATAAACACCCAATAAATCCGGAGGGTTATATAAGTACAAACCTATCATCAAAACAAAACCAATAATCATGAAAACAAAAGAGTTTGACCAATAAAAGGAATTGTTTTCATAAAAGTTTAAAATACATTTTTCAAAACCAAGAAAAAAAAATAAAAGTACTAAAATTCTTGGCTTAAAAATTATTTTGGCACCCAGGTATTCTTGGTGCCGGTTTGTTTAGGGACATGACCCCTATCATTAAAGCTCAAAGCCTTAGGGTTATGAACCCTCTTGGGCATACGTGGTGCACTAACACGGTCAAAGCAATAATCACTCAAATAACATTTTTAATTGTAATTTGTGCAATGAAAGAGATCCATTTGCTTATGTTGACCAAACGGTTGTGCACGGGACTCATTTGCAAAAATAGATTGTTCTTTAGAATTATTTTGCAAATGGGAAACTCTCTTCAAATCAAAATAAAACTTAGTCAAATGACCAAATCTACCACAATGATCATACTTAAACTTTTGTGGTCTTTTAAAATCATTTGGCAAAAGTGAAGTCTTTTTCGAATCATAGCAAAATTTTGCCAAATAGCCAAAACATCCACAAAGATCACATTTAAACACATTAGCATGTTTATGATGTGCATGATAAGCATATGCATGTGTATGTGATGAAGAAACTACATGAGATGCACAATGAGTATTAGCAATGTTATGTTTGTGTGCATCATAGAAAAATCTAGCAAGATGGCCTTTACGATCGCAAATTGTGCATTTGTAGACTTTGCTATATATGTGTGCATAGTGAGTGGATGATGACTTAGACTTGGCACACATATCCATAAGCCTCTTATGATTATTAATGCATGTTTTCAAAGTTGAATCTAAAGATGAAATGCATTTATTAATAAGATTCAAATCTTTATTTTTAGGCACATATGCATTTTTATTAGAAGTAGAACACAAATAGTCAATTATAAAAGAAGCAGTATTATTTTGTATGTTCTCTACTTCTAACATGGCATTATTTTTGTCATGAGTCAAGTTAGCAATATCAAATTTTAAATTTGTATTTTTCAAATTTAACATATCATTGTTTTCTTGAAGAGCAATACTTTCTTGAGAAATGATATCAAATTTGGAAGCTAACTTCTCATGATCGGATTTTAAATCTTCATGCTTGCTTTTTTAAATCATTTTGCAATTTGTTAAAGGCATGCAATAGATTTTCACTAGCACAAGCAAGTTAATCACTAGATAAATTATTTGTGGTTTCGAACTCGCAAACCTCACTAGGGCTATCGCCTAGTGGCCATGTGCATGATGATTCATATGAAATTGAAGCCAAATCCGCCAAAGCTTGTTGGATCGCCTCCAAGTCCCCTTGATGCGCTTCTATGAATTTCCAAAATGTATAAGCGCTATCAAAAGAATCAAGCTTGTTAGACAATAATGAATCAAATGCATTTAATAAAAATTCTAACATAAGCTTGTTCATAATGAACATCTTTTTTTCATGTTTGCTCTACTTGGATTTCTCCAACGTGGGCACAATATAAGCACTATCAATAATTTTTCATAAATCGATATTTTTAGATTGAACAAATATTTTGAATCTAAAACACCATTGAGCATAGGGGAAAACATTGAATTTAGGAGCAATACTAGAATCATAGCCTAAACAAGGTGCATCATTCATATCCATGATTTGTAAAAATATGCAAGTAAGATACAAATATAATCAAAACAAGATTAGCACAAAGAGATAACTTGGATCTTTAACTCAAGGCGATTAGACCTTAAATCAAAGAGCACCAAGCTCTGATACCAATTGTTAGACCCTAGAAGGGGGGTGATTAGGGTCTTATGCTAATCTAATTCGATTTTATACTAATTAAAACTAATTAACAAATATATTCTCGCAAGATAGATATACAAGAGTTATAAGCAAGAATAAGTAATATGAATAAAGAGATATATCTTATATGATAAAAAAATATGCAAGGATATATAAACTAGCACAAGATGATATATCCTACCAAAGAGATATACAATATGATATATACAAGGATATGTAAACTAACACAAGGGCAACCAATATGAACTAGGTAGTGGATGATAAAAATAATGAGCTATGGACAATGGCGACAAGAAATATAAACATAAGATTAAGTGCGCCAAAGCAAACTCAAACACACGATATGATCACGGAGTTCGGACCTTCCGTCCTACGTCTCCGCTCCCCACTCCCGGGAAGAAATCCACTATCACGACCGGGTTTTCTACGGTCACCCGAATAATATTTACAATCACACTATGTCGGTTTTCAATGCTCACCGATCAACGTATACACTCACACTCACAATGTCGGTTTTCAACATTCACCGATCAACGTTCACTCCTCACACTCAGTTTTCTAGCTCACCGAAAACTTTACAATCTCACAATGTAACAAACAATAAATTTGTTCTCTACAATAGATGAGAACACAATGAAAGCTCACACTCAATTATTACAACTCTCACCAACCTCAAATATACTATGTATGAAAATGCAATAAGCTCAATGTGGGTGTGTATAAACAATGAGTAAAATCAAATCAAATATAAACTCAATATAAAAGCTAGCTTTAAAGAATGATAATCAAATAACTAAGCAAATATAAAGCTAGATAAGAGTTTAGAAAACTTCTCAATGGATAACAAGATAGAGAGATGGAGATTGAAGCCCAAACAAGAAGATGATCTCCTCCACTTGTGAAAACTTCTTCATATACAAAACAAACACTAAAATGCACTTAAACCCTTATTTAAAACTTGTTTAAAACACTTCTTGGATATTAAAAATAGTTATGGCAAAGGGGTATATATAGGGTAGAAGAAAACAACTAAAAAAAATCTCAAAAACCCACTAAAAAACCAAAAACAGAAGTTACCGTTAAAGTTCAACGGTCAGATGCTACAGTAACAGTGTTCGACCACGAAGTTCATCAAAACTGAGAGAACGTGCAGAGAGTTTGACGGTCGACCGCACTGTAGCGTGGTCGACCGTGGGTACTGTAGCACTACATATCCAGCTTTGTAAAAATAATTAAAAATAGTAAATCAACTCCAAAACTTATGAAATTCTGAGAGAAGGTTTTAGACATGTAGAAGAACATGTTAGAGAAAGAATTTCTGAAAAATCATTTCTCACTTGAGAGAAATAAATGTTTGAACATAGATATATAGTTTCTGAAAATCTGCTGACATACACGATTTTGTAAAATCAATTGGGCACAGTAAATAAACTCTAAAAATGGTAAAATTTTGAGGGAAGTTTCTAAACATGTAGATAAACATTTCAAAGAAAGAATTTCTTAAATATCACTTCCTATTTATGAAAACTCATCTGTTTTGTAAAAGCATGCACGAACATGCACGAATGAAAAACATGATTTTGTAAATTCAATTAAACGTAACAAATCAATTTCAAACTTGATGAAACTTTAAAAAATGTTTGCAAATGTGATTTTGAATATGTTACAAAAAAGAATTTTCCAATTTACATTTCCAAATTGTGGAATCTCATTATTTTGCAAAATCACATAAGTATGGACTTGTAAAATCTTGATCTTGACAAAATGAGTTTAAACAAAGTTTTAAAAACTTTCCAATAGATTTATAAACTTAATAAAAGATATAAAACAATGTCGTTAAGTCTACAATCCAAAACGACGATAAACCAAACCAAACGTGTGTGTGTGATATTGAGCATGAAGTATTAACACACATAATATAAACCTAAACTAACTATTACCCAAGCTTGATCTTGATCTTCATTTTAGCTCAACTTGGTACACGTTGCTATTTTTGGGAAAAGTTGTTGTTTTCATTGCTTTGAGATCTGTTACAACTTCAGACGTTACAACAAAATCAAATGAAAAGTCGATCTTTTTATAAGATCTACTTATGCAATAAAACCAAGATTACAACTTTATCGAAAATAAACACGAGATCCCGTTTTGGTGCGGTCTCGCTTGCGTGGGTCTTTTGCCTGTGACGGGGATGTTGATATCCATGGACCACCGGTCGATCAGATCCGTTCCGAGAAAATCCGGCAGAGTTTCGTCTATCCGCGAAGGGATATAGAAACAGAACTTCGTCGATCCGCGTGAGATCTAGAAGTTTAAAGCGTATATCTTGGCTAAAATGAGACACTAGCTCTTCTTAGTATCACCACTAAGGGGGCAACACTAAGGAAAAAGAGAAGGTGAATGAAGAAGAAGACTCCTTTGCTGTAGAGGGCTTGATCACTCGTCGCTGCAGCAGGGCTTCGCCTTAGCTCTCCAAATTTCCAGATCTTGCTCTAAGCTCCAAAGCTCAAGCCTTGCTCTCCCAAAATCCGGCCTTCAAAATGAACGCCCAAGGGTCCTATTTATAGGCAAGAGGAGACCCTAGGGGCTGCCCAAAAAGGTGTTTCGGTGTGTAAAAACTTGGAGACACCCCCAAAAAGGTGTTTCGCCGTGTAACAACCTGGAGACACACCCAAAAAGGTGTTTCGGCGTGTAACCGCTTGGAGACACCCCCAAAAAGGTGTTTCGGCGTGTAACCACCTTGAGGAACCCCCAAAAAGGTGTTTCGGTGTGTAACCGCCTTGAGACACCCCTCGGGTGTTTCGACCTCGCCGGGACACCGCCGGGTGCCTCGGTTCAGTCCGAGACCGTCCGCCGTTGTTCTGCCGTTGATTCGTCGTTCCAACTCGGATTTAATTGATTTCGGATGCGTTGGAATTCTGACGAAAAGCCCTGCAGATCTTGATGGTTGGATTATCAGTGGGGCGAACGGGACACGACGGGCGTTGGTCCGTTTGCAGCGGTCACGGGGTTTCCGGTCAGTCCATATCCCCGTTGTTCTGAGATTCTGTCGGCTCACGTAGTCCGTCGGTTCGCTTCAGGCGCTCACCGACATCAATAGAACTCTTGTGAACCGGGTAGTGACGTTCAACGTCGCTCATTAACACTGAGCTGTTTGCGGGGACCTATCGGTAATTTTTGATGCCTACAGATACCCCCTCCAAAGTGTTTCGGACTCGTTTCTTTTATAGAAGAGACCGGAATACTTTGGACATGATTGGTCCATCCTTCAGTCAGCATAAGGGACCTGTGGTTCGCTTCAACTCTCGGCTCCTTCGATTTTCGGTTTATCCGGTGCTTTGTCGAATAACCAAAGTTGTTCCGGCGCTGCGTTTATCGCCAGGCCGTCGTCGGAGTCTCGAGTCTAAAGCTGGTGAGTTGAGTTTGGCTCGTGTCATTCGGTTGACTTTTGAACTTACTATCCCTGTCACACCGTGCTGACTTGGGGTTTCGGATCACTGTATGTTGACTTTTTGTTGCAATGCACCGATTGGCGTTGACCTAGGGTTATGCGTTGACCGGCGTCTACCCTAGGGTTTCGAACCGTGTGGGTTGACTTTTGTCGTCACGTGTTGACTTTTGTCGCCACGTGTTGACTTCTGTCGCAACGCGCTGACCGGCGTTGACCTAGGGTTACGCGTTGACCGGCGTCTACCCTAGGGTTTCGAATCCGCGTGGGTTGACTTTTGTCGTCACGTGTTGACTTTTGTCGCCACGTGTTGACTTTTATCACAACGCGCTGTCCGGCGTTGACTTAGGGTTACGCGTTGACCGGCGTCTACCCTAGGGTTTCAAATCTGCATGGGTTGACTTTTGTCGTTACGCGTTGACTTTTGTCGCCACGTGTTGACTTTTGTCGCAACGCGCTGTCCGGCGTTGACCTAGGGTTACGCGTTGACCGGCGTCTACCCTAGGGTTTCAAATCCGCATGGGTTGACTTTTGTCATCACGCGTTGACTTTTATCGCCACGTGTTGACTTTTATCGCAACGCGCTGTCCGGCATTGACCAAGGGTTACGCGTTGACCAAGGATTACGCGTTGACCGGCGTCTACCCTAGGGTTTCAAATCCGCATAGGTTGACTTTTGTCGTCACGTGTTGACTTTTGTCGCCACGTGTTGACTTTTGTCGCAACGCGCTGTCCGGCGTTGACGTAGGGTTACGCATTGACCGGCGTCTACCCTAGGGTTTCGAATCTGTGTGGGTTGACTTTTGTCGTCACGCGTTGACTTTTGTCGCCACGTGTTGACTTTTGTCGAAACGCGCTGTCCGGCATTGACCGGCGTCTACCCTAGGGTTTCGAACCGCGTGGGTTGACTTTTGTCGTCACGTGTCGACTTTTGTCGCCACGTGTTGACTTTTGTCGCCACGTATTGACCTTTGTTGCAACGCGCTGACCGACGTTGACCTAGGGTTACACGTTGACCGGCGTCTACCCTAGGGTTTCGAATCCGCGTGGGTTGACTTTTGTCGTCACGCGTTGACTTTTGTCGCCACGTGTTGACTTTTGTCGCAACGCGCTGTCCAGCGTTGACCTAGGGTTACGCGTTGACCGGCGTCTACCCTAGGGTTTCAAATCCGCATGGGTTGACTTTTGTCGTCAC
>BQKN01053731.1:0-13225 GCA_022839385.1 Asparagus kiusianus | reverse complement strand
CCGCATTGGGTTGCGAGTCGAAACAAAAGAGCCCGTTCAGTTTCTACGCTCACAAAAGCGTAAAATTGAACGGGCCACTCTTGAAAAAACTAACAAAGTGTTGCATTCCCAAAGGGAAGCACACTCATCTGAGGATGAGGGTGTCATACCGGGGAACACCCACCAACACTCTGTAGGTTGCTCCAGCTACCAAGCTGATGAGTTGTACTACAGGGCTGGGGGTGTGGGAAAATCTCGAAAGAGATACATGCAGGATATGGAGTCCCAATGCCCGTGTGCAAGTATCAATAAAGCGGTGCTGTCGGAATGCCGTTGTGACAGTCCCCCAAAAAGAATCTCGGTGTTCGAGAGACTCTCCAAGCCGAGGCATTTCCATAAGAAGAAATTGCTCCGCCGAGAAGACGAATATCCGAGAGTGTCGGTTAACATGACCGGCAGGGGAAATTCAACACCATACTTCGGCATAGATCAACTTGCCAAGGTATCCCGATGCATGACGCGGCTGCCACCAGGAACCAGGGGTCAGAAGAATTACCAAAGGGTACCAAAGGGGCTCTCCTTAGAAGAAGAAGAGTCAGATGCTGATTCGGACTCTTGCTCGGCGGTGGCATCCGATGACACGGCCTCGAGTGCGGGACAACCATACGAGTCACTCATGATCAGCGCCGAACAGGTATCGAAGATACTGGAAGAAGCCCTCGCCAAACAGAAGGAGAGCTTCAAGTTCGAGATGGATATGGCCATGCAACGAATGAGAGAGATGCACGACCAACAGATTACGGCGCTGACGGTCCACCAAGGAGAGCCAAATCGACGCAATCCAGAAGAGAATGAACGGGAAGCGGATAATATCAATATCCCTCCTGTCAACACCGACAATGGGGGTGGTCCCACGGAAGATAATGCGAAAGAGGACCACGTCACTTCTCCCCGGAGCCACTCGAAGGCAGATACGGGTGAAGACCAGAAGATGAAGGACCTGGAGAGAAAAATCAACGCATTGATGAGTGCTCAAGAGGTAAAAAGATCCGGTATACCCTGTCCCTACCCAAGGGAGTGGGAATCGATCCCATATCTGGCAAAGTTTAACTTGATTAACTTTACGCCGTTTGATGGGAAGGGTTCTCCTACCCAACACTTAATCTATTTCAAGTCTCATTTAGGAATCATTTCCGGAAATGAGCCCCTCATGGTGTGGTCATTCGTCGGCACTCTTCGCGGAGCTGCCTTCGATTGGTATCGCCGTCTCAAGCCCGGAAGCATCAACGGCTGGGACGACATGGAGGATATGTTCCTAACAAACTTCTTTGATGACGATACCGAAGTTTCAATCGGCACGCTGTTCGATGAAAAGCAAAAGAACGGCGAGACGGTTGAAAACTTCGTGAAAAGATTCCGGAACAAAGCTATGAATTGCAGGGATCCGATCAGTAAGGATTTTATCCTCGAAACTTGCCACAACAATTTGACGCTGGACATCCTCGAAGCCATGGGAATGGCGCCGCCATAGACCTGGAAGGATCTGAAAGTGCGGGGAGAGCGAGCTGAGCGATTCCTCAAGAGGAAGAAGGCGAAAAGAGGGCAAATACCAAATAATGCCCCGCAACCAAACTTTACCCCCAAGGGTAAAGGGAAGGCGCATGCAAATGCTGTGGTCGCGAATCAAGTATTTGAGGTGCAAGCACAGCCGCAACAACCGCAACAACCGCAACAGCCACAACAGCAGCAACAGAGGGCGCATCAACAATCCAGGTGGCAACAACAGCCCCAGAAGCAAAAGGTCGGGGAGCCGAGGTTCCCGAAGGTCTACTCATTCAGGGAAGATGAAGTCCCCGGTATTTTCAAATACCTAATCGAGAACAACAAAATCAAGTTGCCTCCGATTCAGGATTAAGAAGATGCCAAGAGAATCAACGATCCCAAGTACTGCGCATTTCACAGGGCGGTGCACCATCCTACCAAGGTATGCTACGCTCTCAAAGATAAAATTCAGGCCCTAATCGATGTTGGGGTTATCACTATGAAACAGCCCAGAGAGAAGAAGGTGGGTGCAAACACCGTATCCATTAGCTTCGGGTCTGTTCCCTCGAGTTAGTTCCAACACGAGCCGGTGATCAAGGCAGCGGTGAAGACGGTGAATGATGATCCACACCAGCAGCGTCAGAAAGGGCTTGTGCCACACACAGCCCCAAATGGCGAGATCTTGTGGGTTCATCCGGACTTGATCGCAGATGAACAGTGGGCCGGGACCTCTTCCACAAAGAACAAGAAGAAGTCGAAGAGGAAGGGCAAATCTTGTCACGGTGCTTCTGCTATTCCGGGAGAGGATGACGAAAGAATTCCAACCTTCCCGCTTTCTGAAGACGAGCAAGAAGCTTTTGCAACCCGAAGTGGGAATGAGTATCATTTCAAGTACCCGGATGCTTCCGAGCAATTGGGCACCAAAACCCCTCCTTCCAAGACATTGGCGGAGTTGGGAATTTCAGCAATTCCCCCAACACTTGCAGTTGCAGAGAAAGTCCAGCAGAAGGAAAAAGGGAAAGAGCCTCTACGTCAAGAAGTTCAGAACCCGAGGTAGTCTCGATTCAATCATCCGATTGGGCGAGACAAACCGCGGAATACAAGCTCTCCGCCCCATTTTGATATCATGGCGCAATTGGCCAACATCCCGGCTAGGATAACTCTCTACGAGTTGTTGCGTCTTTTGAAGGATACACGGAAAGCACTACAAGAAGCCTTGAGTGATTCCGAAGCCTTCTTGACTCGAATCAAGCCATCTTCCGAAGAACCAGAGTCATCAGCCCAACAATGCAATCTGGCGGCGCATCACTTCCCCTGCATCTCTTTCACCAAAGAAGACATGCAAACGAAGAATTCAAAGCATGATAGGCCCTTGTATTTCACCGGGCATATTGGCTCCAGCGTTGTCAACCGGATCCAAGTTGATCCGGGTTCCGCTGTTAGCATCATGCCATTCCGATTGATGCATCATCTCGGAATCCCGACTAGCAAATTAGCGTCCACTGGCACGACGATTTATGGATTCAACACCAGCGGGTCCAAACCCTTGGGGAAGATCCGAATCAAATGCCAGATTGGGGATTTGAAGTCGAAAGTCACTTGTTATGTGATTGACGCGGAAACTTCCTATAACTTACTGTTGGGTCGACCTTGGATCCATGGTAACCTTATAGTCCCGTCAACTCTGCATCAGTGCCTCAAATATGTGGGCACAAATAATGAAGTCAAGACGGTGGTCGCGGATAAGCAACCGTTTAAGGGATTGGAGAATTATTTCACCGATTCCCTTTTATACAGTGCTGAATCCGATACTGAACCATCGGCCCAAGGGACGGACAGCGGTGATGAAGCTGATACCGAACCAGGGTTTGATTATGATGGCGGTTTTGTTCTAAATGACATTGTACCCATTGTAATCAATCTTGACGATGATAAATCATCGGAAGATAGTTGTAATTGGCAACTTGCCGAAGAACTATCAATAAACGATGATTTAGAGTACTCAACGGGTCTCGATGATATCACTAACGAACTCTATGCTAACCCTGATTTGTATATGCCTCTTCAATCATTTTGTTTGACGAAGAAGCAGGTACACGACCCTTGCGGAACAACGCTTATCATCCCCGCAGGGATTGGGGGTGGAAAGGAGGTCGTCTACGGTAAAGGAAGAGCATCTCCGGTACCCGACCACTTTTTGGAAGAGGAAGACAACGATGATAAACCGGCCCGTCATCTATTCAGATATGATGGGAAGGCACGCAACATGATGGAAAAGCAGGGATATGACTTCAAGATCGGAGAAGGTCTTTTCTTTGGTCGAGGCCCGCGAGTTCCACCTCGCATGGCCTATGTACCAAAAGGGAAGCCCGACGATTATTATCGCCACAAACGTGGCTTAGGCTATGTCTCCTCAGATGACGAATGTTATTGGCAAGTCATTGATGAAATTGCCAACAAGGCTAAAAACGGATACTCTTCTGACTCTTCGGGTTAGGATTCCGACGCTAGTCTTGGTGAAATGTTTAAAAAGCTAATGTCGAACATGGTCACGGTTGATCCAACGACAATACAAGAGGATGACGAGACACCAACATGGGAAGACCCGTGGGTTCATCACTTGAACATGCAGTATGGCGATCGGTTCGAGCAGAGAGAACCCCCTACCGAAGACCAAGTAGTCCAGGTGAATATAGGAAGCGAGGAAAATCCAAAGCCAATATTCATTAGTGACAGCCTCTTACCCGAAGAGAAAGAAGAGTTAATCTCTCTCATCCGGGATTACATCGATGTGTTCGCTTGGAATTATGAAGATATGCCAGGGCTGGATCCAAACGTAGCAGTGCATCGTCTTAACATTAAGCCGGATGTCAAACCAGTCAAACAACAACAAAGACGGTTTCGTCCGCAAATGATGGAGGCGATCGAAGCTGAGGTTAAAAAGCTCGTCGATTCGGGATTCATCCGAGAAGAGCAACATCCAGAATGGCTTGCCAATATCGTCCCAGTCCTTAAGAAGAACGGGAAGATCCGGATATGCATCGACTTCAGGGACCTCAATGCTGCTTGCCCAAAAGATGACTTTCCTCTCCCCATCACGGATGTTATCATCGACAACACGTGCGGGTTCGAGAGGATGTCTTTCATGGATGGTTTCTCTGGTTATAACCAGATAAAGATGCATCCAGATGATGAAAAGCATACTGCATTTAGAATGCCTCTCGGCGTACTCTGCTACACAGTCATGCCCTTCGGCTTGAAGAATGCAGGTGCTACATATCAGCGAGCTATGTCGAAGATCTTTCAGGAACATCTCCGAAAGACTGTCGAGTGCTACGTGGATGATCTGGTCGTAAAAAGTCGTGATAAGAAAGATCACATCAAAGACTTGAAGACCATGTTCGACTTGATGCGGGCCCATCAATTGACGATGAATCCCACCAAATCTTTCCTCGGAATGTCGAGTGGTAAATTCCTGGGGTTCGTCGTCACCACCAAAGGTATTCACATCGATCCGGATAAAGTGAAGGCGATCAATGAATTGCAACCTCCGAGGAACCTCAAAGAGCTCAGAGGACTGCAAGGGCGATTGGCTTATATCCGTCGGTTTATCTCAAACCTTTCGGGGAAATGCCAACCGTTCTCTAGACTCACAAAGAAGGGCGTGTCATTCGTATGGGACGATGCTTGTCAAGGCGACGAGCCACTCATTAAGTGCATTGCTTGCACAAGATGACGATAACGGTCACGAGCAGGCAGTGTATTACTTAAGCCGAACCATGGTAGGCGCTGAATCTCGATATCCCATGATTGAGAGAGAATGCCTAGCCTTAGTGTTCGCCATCCAGAAGATGCGGCATTACTTGGTTGGACAGACCATCTATGTCATCTCCAAAGTTAACCTCGTCCGGGTATTCATGACTCAGCCAGCTTCCATGAGTTGGCGGTTAGCAAAATGGGCCTTACTCTTGTCCCAATACGACCTGCACTTCAAACAGCAGAAATCAGTGAAAGGACAGGCCATCTGTGATCTCTTGGCAGCTAATCCAACTACGGACACCGCCGAGATATACGACGACCTACCTGATGAAACCCACGAAGTCAACGCAACTTCACACCAACAAGTGTGGCGTTTGTACTTCGATGGTGCTTCCCGAGCGGCTCTTGTCACAGGTACTCCGGGATGTTCTAAGGTCTCCTCCGGAGTTGGAGTTGTCTTAGTTTCCCCAGGAAACCATGTGATGCCTCGAGCCTACTCATTAACTGAGCCGTGCTCGAATAATGTAGCAGAGTATAACGCACTGATTATAGGGCTCAATTTCGCCAAAGAGCTAGGGGTTGAGTATCTCGAAGCTTTCGGTGATTCTCAGCTGATAGTCAAACAAGTTCAAGGGGAGTATGAAGTCCGAAGCCAGGATTTGATACCATACCACAAGATGGCGGTGGAACTAGCGGAATCGTTTGAAGGATTCTTCATCGAACACATTCCGCGGTTGCAGAACACATACGCAGATGCGTTAATAGCTTTAGCGGTATCATTGGCGCAGCCTCTCGGGACGGAACAATTTGTTACGGTAAGAACTCACCAACTCTTAGTGCCACTTTATGATGAAAATGGCAGGGAGGAAGAGGTCCAGGAGGTGCACATAACTCAGGCTGAATTCGAACCCCGAGATTGGCGTTTCCCCATCATCGACTACGTCTTGCATGGAATCTTGCCAGAAGACGTAAAGGAGAGAGAGTCAATCAGACGAAGAGCTCCAAGATTCTACTATAATACGGAGAATCGAACACTATATCGCAGGGGATACGATGGGCTGCTAGCACGTTGCCTATCAACCAAAGAAGCTGAAGAAGTGCTTAGAGAGGCGCATGAAGGATCGTGCGGCGCACACCAACCCGGCCCCAAGCTTTATGATCGCATCAGGAGAATGGGGTACTTTTGGCCCTTCATGATGAGCGATGCAATCGCATACGCCCGAAAGTGTCACGCGTGTCAAGTACACGCGAATTATATGCACCAACCTCCGGAGCATCTGCATCCTTCGGTTACGTCATGGCCGTTCGAGACTTAGGGAATGGACATTGTTGGTCCTATAAATCCCTCGTCAGTCAAAGGTGACCGATTCATCCTGGCAATCACCGATTACTTCTCCAAATGGGCTGAAGCAGTTCCACTCAGAGAAGTTAAGACGAGCATCGTCATTGCATTCATCAAGCACCATATCATCTACAGGCATGGTGTTCCAAGACGAATCATACATGACAACGGTCCTCAATTTATCAGCAACGCCTTCATAAGGTTCTGCGAAAAGTTCAAAATTCAGGACATCTCATCAACGGCT
This sequence comes from Asparagus kiusianus, assembly GCA_022839385.1. Taxonomy (NCBI): domain Eukaryota; kingdom Viridiplantae; phylum Streptophyta; class Magnoliopsida; order Asparagales; family Asparagaceae; genus Asparagus; species Asparagus kiusianus. The sequence continues at coordinate 6,359 of BQKN01053731.1, read as the reverse complement.
TATAATCCCACAGCAAACGGATTAGCTGAAGCCTTCAACAAGACTATCATAAAGCTCTTGTCAAAGCTTGTGAAAAATAACAAGCGAGATTGGGATGATAAGCTCGGCGCAGCTCTATGGGCCTATCGTACCACGGTGCGTACACCAACCGGCGCAACCCCGTATTCATTGGTATACGGATGTGAAGCCGTTCTCCCTTTGGAAATCCAAATTCCATCTCTTCGGATCGCCCTCGTAACTCAGATGACAACCGAAGAACAACATCAGAAACGCCTTGAAGAACTCGAGATGCTTGATGAAAAGCGCCTGGAAGCTCAGCAGCATATTGAGTTTTACCAAGCCAGAATTTCTCGAGCCTTCGACAAAAAAGTTCGACAAAGGAGTTTTAAGGAAGGGGACTTGGTCTTAACTGAAAGACGTCCTATGATCCTTAACTCCAAGAAGAAAGGCAAGTTCGAACCCAAATGGGAAGGACCGTTCATAGTAGAAACAGTTTACTCGAACGGCGCATATCGCCTAGTCACCAAAGATGGTGACCGGCTCATGATGCCAATAAATGGCAAATTTCTGAAAAGATACTATCCTTAGTATCTTCAGAGAAAGAATGGAGGTACCGGGAAGTTCCCGGAAGAATACCACATCGGGGTACTCTTAGGGATAACCCGGTCACTGATGAACAAGAAATCGATGTTCGAATTCCGAATATTCTTGTTTGTCAGAATCTAACTCTCACAAGCACTCTTTTGCTGAGATGAGATCTAATCATTCGATGGATTGATCTTCCCTCACGAAACTTTCAGTGGTGCTTGATGATTCATAGTCTCCACCACACAATTCCCACTTGGTCAAACCTTACTACAGTTAGGACCAAAGCCAAAGTCCCCTCTCGATTCCTTCAATGAACGAGAGGTCCACTTTCAAATCGAGTGATCAAGCCTTCCTCCGGTTAGGATCGTTCTTAATTTTCCCACTTGGTCAAACCTTACTACAGTTAGGACCACAACCAAAATCCCCTCTCGATTCCTCCAATGAACGAGAGGTCCACTTTCAAATCGAGTAACCAAACCTTACGACAGTTAGGGTTATCCGAATCTTTTCGATTCTCGGAGTGGAGATCCTACTCCTAGTGTCACCTGTCGGATTCTGGGGGTGGAGATCCCACCCCGAGTTTCCTTTCCTGCTGAAGATAGAATATAAAATTCTTCCTCTTTAGGTTCAAATGACCAAACCTTATGACAGTTAGGGTCGTTTGAACTTTTCGATTCTCGGAGTGGAGATCCCACTCCTAGTTTCACCTGTCGGATTCTGGGGGTGGAGATCCCACCTCGAGTTTCCTTTCCAACTGAAGATAGAATATAAAATTCTTCCTCTTCAGCAATGGGAGAAAGAATATAAAATTCTTCCTCTCCCATTGATCCTCCTTTCCAATTGAAGATAGAATATAAAATTCTTCCTCTTCAATGCTGGGAGATAGAATATAAAATTCTTCCTCTCCCACATTCCCATGTCTTTGCTTTTAGAAAAGACAGAGATAAAGTCAATTGCTGGCAACCATCGCTGGGAGCAAAGAAAGATCCCTTCCGTAAGCCAGCTGAACCGCGGGAAAAAGCACCTCAAGAGGTAAGGCATCCGAAGACTGGTGAGGAACAACGCATTTCTTCAACCAGAGGGCGAGGTAGCCTGCTAACAGAGACCGAGGCTCTATGGACTTCTGCGCACGGCGGAGGAACGAACGAAACTTAGTCCCCGCAGGAAAGGCTCCCTCAGCTCTGGCAATGGTATAGGACCGAGCCTCGCTCTTCTCCACCAACTCGTTAATAGCAGTGACGGTCAAGATATCTAGCTCACGAACGGGGTCACTGGAATCACCCTCCAAGTTCTGGAACAGATAAGTGGCAAACTGCTTCAAGCTAACTTTCCTCTTCGTCTTGGCTGGAGGAGAAGTCTGGATCAAGGAAGTGTGATAATGAAAGGTGAGGTCCCAGAGAGTGTCATACATATCGGGGCTATCTTTCTTCAACCACCCCAATTGATGGTTCGAAGGAAAGTACTCTTGATAGGGGCAATCTCCCATCGGAAGACCGGAAATCTGATGCATCTCATGGAGAGCCAACCCCAACTCTCCGTCACTGGTCAAGAAGGTGTTGCTATCAGGCATATACGTCTCCAACAACGCCAAGAAATAGCGGCAGCTAACTGGGAGACCATACATGGTAGCTCGTATAGGTACATACAAGCCACTATTCTTCAGATCCTTCTCCCAACGGCCCAAGACGTAACCGGTCATGCGAGGCCACCATCCCTTGGGCAATGAAGAAGCCCAACCATAGCACCGGTAGTCTGGTGGAGGCAGCCTTCTCCCGAGGAGAGCCAAGCGGTTCCTCACGGTAGGAGCAGCTGCAAACACCTCGCCTGGGGGTGCGGTGTCATGACCCATGATCCCGGGTCGAAGGCCACGAACATGATGATATCCGCCAGAACCGGGGGTCTTGCCATGAGAAGCATACCCGCACTGAACCCGCTCAGCGTCATCAGTGAGGTGCCAAGACATCCGTCTCTCCACGGCCTGTCCTTCCAGATGAGTGAAGGAACAGTGGCGAGGAACGGAAGGAATGTATAGAAGAGCTCCCTCATCAAGAGTTAGCCAGTGTTCCTCGGTGAGAGTCAATGTGTCGGGATCCTCAATATGATCTCCGAATAGAAAAGCCGGCTTCTTCAAAGCCTGAGTGGACGAAGCATCCGCGGTAAAAGGAGCATCGGTGATGAGCTGGCGTAAACAGTGACGCCCTCCATCCCGTATCAAGCGACAGGATTCGTCTGAACGATCCCTGTCGAATTGCGGGAGCGGGTCAATCGCCTGCCTAACAGAAGCCGAAGAGAAGACCTCACGGTTGCGACCGGTGTTAGCATGAGAAGGAAGGCTACCACTGGGAAACTCAACTGCAACAAATCACAAAGCAAAAGGTCAGAAAATCTATCTCATAAAGGCAAAATGAGATTGTTCATAGGGTAATTGGTGAAGACGATTTCGAGTGCCCTACACCGGGAGGACGGTATACAATCACATAAATCACGTGATAATGTACACCGACCTATAAGGTATAAGGCAACACGAGATCACCCCAATATACCCGAAGACTTGAATTGGCTAAGCAAAACAAGTCTGAAACCTTAACCCCCGCGGGAGGGGTATCGGTTCTTCCTTCATGACCCGCGAGAGGTCAATCCGGGATACAGAAAGTATAAAATTCTCACCCCCGAAGAAAGAGGCCACTGGGGATGATGTCGTAGGAGCCTCCTCCTCGCTATGCTGTGAGCGGGAGTGACTCCTGGAAGGTCGAGATCGACAAGGAGACATCGCGAACCTACAATAAGAGGCAGTATATCAGGTACGATATGCAGACACGAAATATTGAAAAGGAGAAATTAAGCACTTGAACTAAAATCCTATAAATAAATAGGGTTTTACAGTTGAAGTTTAATTAAACCTACAAATTTCGTGCACGCGAAATGATAATCGTCGTTTCGCGGTGAATTTTGGTGAAATACCCAAAATACCCCCCGTGTTCAAGGCCAAATTCAGGTCAAGGACACGTGTGATCCGGGTTGTGGTCGTCATATTTGATCATTTAGCACCTCGATAACCCACAATTTTGGTTAAATTTTGCAAATAAACCCTTTTGCGAAATTCAGCCAATTTTGCATAAAAGCCCCTCCTCAAACTTTTGGTTTAGTCTCCACATGACTTTACCAAAAATTTGATCAGGAGTTTGGGGTTTAAACTTCTTGGATTTCAGACCCAAATTCGTGCCCTTTTCGCAAATAAGCCCCTCTAAAAACATTTATGGGCTGTTTTACAAATGAACCCCTCAACTATCCTTCGATCCTCTTGCATAAAGCACCCCTCACCTCTTTTGATCAAAGGGGCATGAACCCAAACTTCCAAATTTCAGATCCAATTTTGCATAAAGCCCCCACAAAATTTTAGTCCTATTTTGCAAATAAACCCTCCAAAATTTCGGCCCTTGTAAATCTTGCACAAAACCCCCCAAGAGTATATTGCATACATGAACCCTAGCCTACCAAAAGCATAAAGATGCGATCTTTAAAACAAAATGAGAGGATCGTGGGGGGAAGCTTACCCAAATCAAAGTGGCTTCTTTGGGCTTAGAAATGGAAGTGGAAACCCTAGCTTGAGAGAGGAGAAGATTTCGGCCAATGGGTACTTGCCAAAATCCGAGCTTTCTTATGACTTGATGAGTTCTTCAAAGCAAATCAATGGAGTTTGCTTGAGGAAGAAGAAGAAAACCGAAATAAAAGGGGGGGGGCTCGGTTTTGAGGGGTTGTTCTCTCTTTGAAATTTGAATTAAAGAAGAGAGGGGGGACCATGAAGAAAAGGACAAAATAGAGGGGGGACCGCGCAAAAAAGCAAGACACCCCTAGGGGTGTCTCGGCAAAACCGAGACACCCCAAGGGTGTCTCGGCCTTGCCGAGGCACCCCGGGGTGCGTTGACTCAGTTTTGACCTCCTGTGCGGTTTTTTACATCCCTCGATGTTTTTGAAAATGTCAATTATTCGCCTACGGTTGGAAATGTTGGTGAATTCCATAAGTTGACTTTCGACGAATGGAAACCCTAGGATAGACGTCGGTCAACGCATAACCCTAGGTCAACGCCGGACAACGCGTTGCGACAACAGTCAACACGTGGCGACGAAAGTCAACACGTGATGACGAAAGTCAACCCCCGCTGTTCAAAACCCTGGGATAAACGCCGGACAACGCGTAACCCTAGGTCAACGCCGGACAATGCGTTGCAACAACAGTCAACACGTGGCGACGAAAGTCAACACGTGACGACAAGAGTCAACCCAAGCGGTTCCAAAACCCTAAGGTGGACGTCGGTCAACGCGTAACCTTAGGTCAACGTCGGACAGCGCGTTGCGTCAAAAGTCAACACGTGGCGACGAAAGTCAACACGCGACGACAAAAGTCAACCCAAGCGGTTCCAAAACCCTAAGGTGGACGCCGGTCAACGCGTAACCTTAGGTCAACGCCGGACAGCGCGTTGCGTCAAAAGTCAACACGTGGCGACGAAAGTCAACACGTGGCGACAAAAGTCAACCCAAGCGGTTCCAAAACCCTAAGGTGGACGCCAGTCAATGCGTAACCTTAGGTCAACGCCGGACAGCGCGTTGCGTCAAAAGTCAACACGTGGCGACGAAAGTCAACACGTGACGACAAGAGTCAACCCAAGCGGTTCTAAAACCCTAAGGTGGACGCCGGTCAACGCGTAACCTTAGGTCAACGCCGGACAACGCGTTGCGTCAAAAGTCAACACGTGGTGACGAAAGTCAACACGTGATGACAAAAGTCAACCCAAGCGGTTCTAAAACCCTAAGGTGGACGCCGGTCAACGCGTAACCTTAGGTCAACGCCGGTCAACGCGTAACCTTAGGACAACGCTAATCGTTGCGTTGCGACAAAAAGTCAACCCACAGTGATCTGAAACCCCATGCCAACACGATGTGACAAGGATAGCAAGTTCAAAAGTCAACTCAATGACATGAGCCAAACTCAACTCACCAGCTGTAGACTCGAGACTCCAACGACGGCCAGGCGATAAACGCAGCGCCGGAACAACTTCGGTTATTCGACAAAGCACCGGATAAACCGAAAATCGAAGGAGCCAAGAGTTGAAGCGAACCACGGGTCCTTTAGGCTGACTGAAGGCTGGACCAATCATATCCAAAGTATTCCGGTCTCTTCTATAAAAGAAACGAGTCCGAAACACTTTGGAGGGGGTATCTGTAGGCGTTAAAAATTGCCGATAGGTCCCCACAAACAGCTCAGTGTTAACGATCGATGATGAATGTCACTACCCGGTTCACAAGAGTCCAAATGAAGTCGGTAAGTGCCTGAAGTGAACCGACGGACTACGTGAGCCAACAGAATCTCAGAATAACGGGGATACGGACTGACCGGAAACCCCGCAACCGCTGCAAAAGGAGCAACGCCCTCCGTGTCCCGACCACCACACTGATAATCCAACCCTCAGGATCAACAGAGCTCTTCGCCAGGATTCCAACGTATCCGAAATCACTCAAATCCGAGTTCGGATGAAAAGTCAACGAGGAGTCAACGGCGGAACAACGGCGGACAGTCTCGGATTGAACCGAGGCACCCACGGTGTCCCGGCGAGGTCAAAACACCCGAGGGGTGTTTTGGCAAAGCCAAGACACCCCAAGGGGTGTCTCACGAATATTTGATGCCCAAATACTTTTTAAGAGGTGTCTTGGGGTTGTTACACGCTAAAATGCTTTTTGGAGGGTGTCCGAAGGCGTTTTACACGGCGAAACGC
>BQKN01053730.1:18297-31719 GCA_022839385.1 Asparagus kiusianus | reverse complement strand
TCGTTGGATTAATCGAACCCAACAATCTCCCACTTGGCACAACATACATCATTTTAATTTTCAAAAATATTTAAATTTTTTTTTAAAAAAAAACTTTCAAAAGTTGGGTGCGCACCCATTTATTTTAGAAAACAACTTGTTGCCATGATTCTAATTAGGATAGTTTCCGAAACCTTTTCCTTAAAACAAAAGTACCACTAATGGTTGATCGTGAAAACACTATATGCTCTAATATGGCACAAGGTCACTCCACGGTCCAACCGCTAGTACCACTAATGTTCTAAAGACATTTTCCTTATGGTGGTTTTAGTGGAGTGTAATAGAGCCGTACATCCCTTATGGTCAAATCCGATGTACGCCCTTAAGCGTCCTCTGCAACATACACAAACATGTATGCCGTTCTGAAACTTTTATCGGCATCCGCCATGTGAAAACCATCACCTTTAGTCCAGAACGAAAGCCTCAAATGTGATGCCCAATCACATTCAGCTTCTGCACAAATTTAAGAGTCTCTTTACTTTAACCTTTATGACTCTATGGACCACTGTCTTTAATTCGAGTTTCTTTACGATTAACTTGAAACTCTTTACTTTAAACTTTAGTTTTCTTTACTTTAAAATATATATCAAGCAACAATAATCAATAACACAATGCTTGAAAATATCAAACTGCTAATATATATAAAAATTAGCACAATAGTTTCTTTATGAGCTCAAAGCAATCCAGAAAATAGTACTTGAAAACAAAACAAAACTACTATGACAACTGAATCTCACTGATCAAAAGACTCTAAAACACCCCTACTGGATACATGTTCCTTAAAGAGCCCTGGAGAAATTCCCTTGGTCAAAGGATCAGCAATCATCAACTGAGTCGGCAGATGAGGAACCTCAATCAATCCTTGTTCGACCTTATCAAGGACTAACAAATACTTCACACCGATGTGCTTATTCCTGCTAGAAAAATTCTTGTTCTTTACAAACTGTACAACTGCCTGATTGTCACAATACAACTTTACTGGTCTCTGAATGGAATCCACCACTTTTAGTTCACTGATGAAATTCTTGAGCCAAGAGGCATGTAATGTTGCTTCAAAAACAGCAACATACTCTGCCTCCATGGTGGATGTCGTCACTAAGGACTGCTTGGCACTTTTCCAGGAAACTGCTCCTCCAGCGAGCAGAAATATATAACCTGATGTTGATTTTCTGCTATCAGCACATCCTGCGAAATCTGAATCTGAATAACCAACAACTTCTAGATTTTCAGACCTTCTGTAGACCAACATGAAATCCTTGGTCCTCTGCAAATATCGCAAAACCTTCTTTACAGCTTTCCAATGAGCTACACCAGGATTTTGCTGAAACCTGCCTAATATTCCCACGATATAACTGATATCTGGCCTGATGCATGACACCGCATACATTAGACTGCCAACTGCAGAGACATACTCCTCAGAGTTCACGAGCTTACGCTCAACTTCATTTCGTGGGCATTGAGATTTGTTGAACATATCTCCTTTGACAACTGGGGCTTCACCTGGTGCACAAAACTTCATGCCATATCGTTGAAGGAATTTCTCAATATAAGCCCTTTGAGATAAGCCCAACAAGCCTTTAGTTCGATCTCTATGGATCTTGATGCCCAAAACATAATGAGCATCTCCGAGGTCTTTCATATCAAAATGCCTCGAAAGAAAATCTTTAGTCTCATGTAGGAGATGAATATCACTGCTGGCAAGCAATATATCATCTACATATAATACTAGAATGAGGAATCGGCTCCCACTGATTTTAAGGTATATGTAGCGATCGACAGGATTCTCTCGGAAGCCATTTGATGTTATCACTTGATGAAATTTTAAGTACCATTGTCTAGAAGCCTGTTTGAGACCATATATTGACTTCTTCAATCTGCAGACCAGATCTCCTTTAACTGCAAACCCTTCAGGCTGCGTCATAAAGATTTCCTCATTAAGATCTCCATTCAAGAATGCCGTCTTGACATCCATTTGATGGAGCTCAAGGTCAAAATGGGCGACGAGAGCAAGAACTATCCTGAGAGAATCTTTCTTAGATACTGGAGAAAAAGTGTCGACGTAGTCAATCCCTTCTCTCTGCTTGAAACCCTTGGCCACTAGCCTGGCCTTGAATCTCTCAATGTTTCCTTCAGAATCCCTTTTGGTCTTGAAGACCCATTTGCATTCCATCGCTCTAGCTTTGTTCGGCAAAGGTACCAACTCCCAAACAGAGTTCTTTTCCATTGACTGAAGCTCTTCTTCCATAGCCTTCAGCCAATCAGCTGCATGATTACTGTCTTTAGCTTCTGAGTATGATAAGGGATCATCAGATTCTGGATCAATGCATCCACTTTCTTGAAGATAGACCTCATAGTCATCAGGTATGGCAGATCTTCTGACTCTAGAGGATCTTCTAACAGGTTGTTGCTCTTCCGCAGGTACAAAGGTTTCTTGAATTAGAGGAGGAGGTGACATGCTATCTGGAAGAGTAGGGAATCTAGAAATGACATCTAATAGCGGAAGCGACTGTTCATCTTCTAAAACTTCCTCAAAACTCAGACCACGATGTTCTGAAGAAGCATTAGGATCTTCCAGAAACTCAGCATGTTGTGTCTCAAAGAACTGGGTAGACCGAGAAGAACAATAGAACCTGTAGCCCTTAGATCTTGCAGGATAGCCGACAAAGCGACACGACACTGTTCGGGCTTCTAATTTCTTAATGTCTGGATTATAAGGTCGCGCCTCTGCTAGACATCCCCAAACACGTAGATGACCAAGACTAGGATCCCTGCCAGTCCAAAGCTTGAACGGGGTCTCTGCTACCGCCTTACAAGGAAGACGATTGATGATATATACAGCTGTCTTCAATGCCTCACCCCAAAAACTTTCGGGCAAATCTGAATGACTCATCATGCTGCGAACAGCATCTTGATAAGTACGATTTCTTCTTTCAGCTACTCCATTTTGCTGCGGAGAACCTGGGAGATTGTACTGAGGAACAATGCCTTGTGACCTCAAATACTCAATAAAGGGACCATGATTTGTGCCGTCCTGATCGCTTTTACCATAGAATTCCCCACCTCGATCAGAACGCACAGATTTAATCTTTCTTTCTAATTGTTTTTCAACTTCAGCTTGAAAGATCTTGAAAACATCCAGCGCCTCATATTTGTGGTGAAGAAGAAAAATATAGGCATAGCGCGAAAAATCATCTATGAAAGTGATGAAGTATCGCTGACCACCATGAGAGGGAGTGGGAAAAGGTCCACAAATATCTGTATGAATGAGATCAATGAGACCTTCACTCCTGGAGGCTTTAAATTTCCTCAATTTAGTCATCTTTCCCTTGATACAGTCAACACATGTACCAAAATCAGAGAAATCTAACTGTTCAAGAACACCAAACTTTACTAAGGATTCCAATCGCTTTCTTGAAGCATGTCCCAATCTCCGGTGCCAAAGTATGGAAGAATTGTTATTAAGCCTAGGACGCTTTGTACCAGAAGAAGATGAATTCACAGACATACATAGAGGGGAAGTAAAAGATGCATCCAGATTTAATCTATAAAGACCGTCAATCAAGAAACCATGTCCGATAACATCCAAAACATTTCTGATAGAGACAGAATTATTCTCGAAAACAAAGCTATAACCAGATCCAGAAAGTCTAGAAACTGAAATAAGATTCCTTCTCATGGAAGGTACGTAGAAAGTGTCTGATAAAACTAAGGAAACTCCAGAATCCAAGCGCAGACTGAAAGTCCCAATGAGCTCCACCTTCATAGGCTGTGAGTTTCCTAAAAACAGCTGCTCATTTGCCCTTGCTTTCCGACTGTGGATTATTCCATGTGATGAAGTTGAAATGTGCACAGAGGCACCAGAATCAATCCACCAAGAATTTGAAGGAACATCAACTAAATTTGTTTCACAACAAACATGAACTAAATCCCTACAAACTATACTGTACTGTCTCGCTCTAACGGATTCCTCATTCCGCTTCTGGATAAACTGTCCGTCCATCTGTATTAAACCATGGACATATAAATCAAATGAGACCTTTAATTTAATTAACTTTAATATTTCCACATCCAATTTAGGGTTAGAATGGATGGGTCAGAGTGTTTTACGTATGCAACCTTCCACTCTGCGGGACAGGCGGGTGCATCATCTCATCACACCTTTGGGCAAGTGATTTGACATGCTATTCGCCCCCCAAATGTGATATATAATCACCTACAGAACTAGCCTACACAGTGTCAGTTTGATTTGAACACTTCCTAACCTTTGGGCAACAGGGTTATTCTCCTCTCACTGACATGTTTCAACTATCCTGCACCACTTATCATGTAGAGGATTTCCCAGACACCTTTGGGCAAGACTAGTAGTCCACCTACAGATAAGTGCAACCTTCCAGTCCAAATGAGAGTAAACTCAACCTTAGAAAATTAGGGTATTATAGGTTGGTCACCTTTGGGCAAGACACTAACCTACTCTACCATAATTTCTAAGTGACTGTTTTACTGATCTTCCTTAACCCTATAGGTTGATCTAATACTGTAGTCCGTTTTATCATGAACCCAAATATTTACCCCCACCTGAATTAAGGATATAATCAGAGTAAATCAATTATCTTTATGTGCATACAAAAATCTTTATGAATTGTCCAAATTTCTGTATTAAAACTTTATAAAATTAAAATAAAAACTGTATAGTTGAAAAGAACACAAAATTATCTTTCCAACGACTATTTATGGGCTCAAATCGGACTTAAAACGGACCTGTAGCGATCAAAACAAAATGAATGGTCAAAACTGTAATGGGTCGGGTCTGTAATTAATGGGTTATAGGGTTATATAACACAATTAATAAATAATAGTTAATTATACTAATTAATCTAACTATTTATTTAAGAAATTAATTATAACCCTAATTAAAACCCTAACAAACCCACCCGACCTTGCATACTGCCGCCGCCGGCCACAAAGGCTTCCTGTAGAATCTTGGTCACCTCAAAAACTTGACCGCCAATCATGGCCAGATGCAAAAAAGTTGATAATTTTATCCGGAAAAAAAAATCTACAGATTATGGCCATGATGAAATCTTTGCTGCGACCCGCTAAAGGATAGATAAAAAAAAATTTGCTTGCGGAAAAGTTCCGTGGCCGTCTACTAAATTCTTTATTAATTTGAGCAAGATGTCATCCTCGCAGCCATGGCCACGGAGCACAGAGATCAAAATTTTTTTTTTAAATCCGAAAAAATAAAACTTTAATTCTAGATCAAAAAATTCATGTACAAACTAGCTCTGATACCACTGTTGGATAATATAATGATCTAGACATGAATAATTGAACTAGAAATTCAGATTAAAGTTACCGTTCACCGACGAAAATAATGGAAGTCTTCTTCTCTCTCCTCCCGTAGCCAATGATGGGAATTAGGTCTCTTTTCTGCATACGTTCGAGAGGAGGGACTCCCACCCTTTAAATAGATATTTGTGATTAACCCTACCCATCATGGTTTAATCACAACCGTGGGATTACACTTCGGTTGATCCTATCCTTTAGATATTCAAGATAACCACCCAACTTGATAAACTTGAAACTGTCTAACCAGACCATGTGGTTAGCATCCTAATCCTAACTTGAATCGATGGCAACTTTAAATCAAATCCAAAATCGAGTAGGTTGGGCCACTTGGGTTCGTTGGATTAATCGAACCCAACACAGGCATCTTAGAATTCTAAGATTATGCAGTTTGATTTAATGTTAAGAAGGAGGAGGTCGGAAATCTTGTTTCAAATAATTGGCATATGGGGTTCTATTCTGAAAACATGATTATGGTTTGAGAAAGTTGTGGACTAATTTTCTTAATCAGCACAAGAAGTTGTAAAGGTCTCCTATGTGTCGTCTCTCAGATTACTGGAATTGGCTCAATTTGGGTTTCTTGTATTAAGAATTGTGTTACTCGGAGATTGATTTAAAGATTCAAATAAATTTCCCCACTATTTTTGGGACAAAAAAAAATGTTACAGAACAGATGTATGCATGGGTACAGATTGAAACAGTATATAGTCATGGATAATAATTCAGATAACACCACCTTCTTTATTGGCATCTACAGGATGATGTTTGTATTTCTACACAGGAATCACTTCAGATGCACTGTATTACTGCATTAAAACATTAGAAAGAATTATACATGAGAAATTGCTAATTACTAATTAGCAAACTGGAGCTAGGTCACAATTGATTGTCCTTGACTTTTCCATGTCTATGTTGCCAACCTCTAAACTGAATGTGTATATCATTTCCTCCTGAGTTTTATTCAAATAAAACATTCAACTACCCTTAGAAGCTAAATTTACAAGCCTTGCCAGTTCTCATGTAGTTGGCATGCAGCCTTATCTCGCTTCTATCTTGCTTTCATATTGGCACCTATTTCTATAAATACTTTATTAAAGTATATTGGAGTAGCTCATGTGGTATTACCTGCGTATTAACCATTACTATTTTTCCTTTGAAATTATTTTATTTCGCATGTGCTGCCAAAATCACTTGAGTGCTATAGTGTATGAATTGATCAAGTGGAAATCCAGTTCAGAACTTTCTCAGGAAATTCTGAGAAAGCTCTATTGTTTCTCTAATTTTACTTGTAATGTGCCCTTGAAGATTTCCTATCAATTATGTTTATCATCTTATAAACTCTAAGCTCTCTGCATGGTACTAAGCTCTCCCTTCGTTCCCCCGACAGAATTTCTACAGGCTCTAGCAGAAGGTATAGTTCTCTCTTTGAACAAAATGGTTATTAATTTGATATCAGAAAATTTGAGGGTTTTTAGTATTACTCATACGCCCTGCATTTGCACAAACAAAATATGAAAGCGCTGCATTTGTGTTGAATTTCAGCATTCAATTCTGAAGATTGTTTGATGTTTTCAGTTAGTGTAAATTTATCAAAAAGGTTCTAATATGGTACTATTTGTTTGGCGCTATTACAATTATTTGTGTCTTGAAAATCTTTTGGTATGAAATGGTCATGAATTGATTTATTTGAGTATCTAACATTCATCCTGTTTGATATAACACAATACAGTTCTGTTTCAACACTACTATCAGTACTAGGACTAGGAAAATTACAGTTTAGTTACATTTGCATAATTTCTTATTGTTGTGGGTCCAGCCCACTTTGTGGCAAATATTAATTTGCAAGCCCAAAACTTACTTATTTGTGTGGCCCATTCTATGAGTAAGGTTTGTAGCTTCTTGGAGAAGCTTTGAGAAAGGGCCAGCTGTATCCCAATAAGTCAGAAGATGGCTGTTGGGGACTGATTATCTTCCACACAGAAGGAAAGGAGAGGAAATCAGAGTGTTTGAGAGGGGCTGCTCCTGTTCGGATTCTCAGGACCAGTCTTAATCAAGTCGTCCGATCAAGGTGTAAACATGGTCCGATTTTGCTGAAACTTGGTCAGCTTGTTGTGGACACATAGGGCTTCAATCTGAACGGTTGGATCGTCAATGTGAGCTCCGGATCGTCGAGTATTGCAGCTGTACAGAAGCTCTGCGTTTTGGGTGATATTTCTCACTTTTGTTCCTCAAATGATGAATCTCTTATGTATGTACCTGTTGGCGGGTTGTGAAACTTTGTGAGACTGATTTGGGTTTCTTTTACCCTCAACTTATCATAATAAGAGAAGAAGCGGTGGACTCCTCCAGTCCCGTGGTTCTTACTCTTCACATTGAAGAGATTTTCACGTATAAATCGTGTGTTGTTTGCATGCTTCTATTTCTCTGCCTATTTCATAATGCTTGGTGAAAGTTATCAGATATAACTTGGGTCTTGAAGATTGATTGTCTTGTGTTGATCTTGTGGATCTTGCGGCCCTACAAGTGGTATCAGAGCAAGGTTATAAACATGGAGTCTAGTAGTAATAGTTCCATGGTTAAATTGACTTCAACCAACTATTCCATCTGGAGGCCGATGATGGAGGACTTGTTATATTGCAAAGATTTATATGACCCAATAGAAGCAATCACAAAGCAAGATGGTAGTACTTCTAAACCTGAAAAACCAGAAAAAATGGAAGAAAAGGAATGGGCAAAGTTGAAAAGAAAAACTTTGGGGACTATTAGACAATGGGTTGATATTAGCATTTTCAATCATGTCTCTCAAGAGTCCGACCCATATGATTTGTGGAAGAAATTGGAAGGTCTTTATGAAAGAAAGACCGCACATAACAAAGCTTCATTAATCAAGAGACTTGTTAATTTGAAATTAAAAGGTGGGAAGTCTGTGTCAGAACATCTTAGTGACTTCCAAGATATCATTAACAAGTTGACTACTATGAAGATTGTTCTTGATGATGAATTGCAGGCTTTGTTCTTGTTGAGCTCTTTGCCAGATAGTTGGGAAACCTTGGTTGTGACTATTAGTAACTCTGCTCCGGATGGTGTGCTATCTTTGGATGTGATTAAAGAAAGCATGTTTAATGAAGAAATAAGAAGGAAGGAGATGGGAGTTGACAATTCACAAGCTCTTGTTGTTGAGAACAGAGGAAGAGGCAAGAGTAGAGGTCCCAAAGGCCGTGCTAACTCAAAGGGAAGGTCCAAGTCCAGAGATGGGAAGGAGACTAGGACATGTCATTATTGCAACAAATCTGGTCATATCAAGAAGTTTTGCTACCGTTGGAAGAAAGAACAAGGTAAGAAGCAAGACTCACAAAAGGAGGGAGATGACAAAAATACTGCAGCAACCGCCTCTAAAAGTGATGATGAGGTCACTTTAATTTGTGCAACTAGTGAATGTCATCATGTTGATGGTTCAAACACAGAGTGGCTTGTAGATGCAGGAGCTTCATATCATTGTGTTCCCAAAAGGGAGTACTTCATGAACTACAAAGCTAGAGACTTTGGTAGTGTCAAGATGGGAAACCAGAGCTCAGCAAGCATTGTTGGGTTAGGT
This sequence comes from Asparagus kiusianus, assembly GCA_022839385.1. Taxonomy (NCBI): domain Eukaryota; kingdom Viridiplantae; phylum Streptophyta; class Magnoliopsida; order Asparagales; family Asparagaceae; genus Asparagus; species Asparagus kiusianus. Next base: position 22,739 of record BQKN01053730.1, on the reverse strand, counting down.
GATATTCTTGTGAAGACAAGTGTTGGGTACATGCTTACATTGAAGAATGTGCGCCATATTCCTGATTTACGCCTTAACTTGTTATCTGCAAATGTTCTTGATCAAGAAGGCTTTCGACATACCTTTGGTGATAGTAATTAGAAACTTTCCAAGGGTTCGATGACAGTTGCTCGAGGCGAATTGTGTTGCTCTTTGTATAAAACATACTTGAATATTTGTTCTAGTGAGTTGAATGCAGTTGAAGAAAAGAATTCTCCTAACCTGTGGCATCGAAGATTGGGACACATGAGTGACAAGGGGATAAAATTATTAGCAGGTAAATCTCTTATTCCTGTTGATAAAACTGTTTCTCTTGACCCTTGTGATCATTGTTTGGCAGGAAAGCAACACAGGGCTTCCTTTTCTAGGAAGTCTACCAGAAAGCAAGAAAAATTAGAGTTAGTACACTCTGATGTTTGTGGTCCCATTGAAGTGCAGTCTCTTGGTGGCAACAAATATTTTGTCACTTTCATTGATGATGCTACTCAAAGGACTTGGGTCTACACGTTGAAGACAAAAAGCCAAGTGTTCTAGATCTTCCAGAAATTTCATGCCATGGTAGAAAGGGAGACAGAAAGAAAGTTGAAGCATCTTCGAACTGACAATGGAGGTGAGTATACCTCGAATGAATTCAAGAGTTATTATTCACAACATGGCATAAGACATGAGAAGACGGAGCCCGGCACTCCACAACACAATGGAGTTGCAGAGAGAATGAATAGAACCATTGTGGAGAATGTGAGATGTATACTTAGAATGTCTAATCTTCCAAAGACATTCTGAGGTGAAGCAGTCCAATGTGCTGTGTATTTGATCAACCGAGCTCCTTCGGTTCCTCTTGGTCTTGACATTCCAGAGAGAGCATGGAAGGGATGTAACCCCACTTATTCACATCTCAGAGTTTTTGGATGCAAGGCATACATGCATGTACCGAAAGAGCAAAGATCAAAGATTGATTCCAAGACTAATCCATGTATATTTGTTGGGTATGGTGATGAAGAGTATGGTTTTAGACTATACGATCCATAAAAGAAGAAGGTAGTAAGAAGCAGAGATGTAGTATTTTTTGAGCACGAGATGGGTGCAGATCTTCTGAGTACCAGGTACCCTTCTACTCCAGAGTTGTCATTTAATACTACTGATATTTTTTCCTCTGCTCCTTCTATTGACCAGCCAACAAATGATGTTATTGAGGCGACACCTGATGGTGATGAGGGTGAGGTACAACCAGATGGAAATGTACTAGAAAATGATGAAGATGATGATCTTGTTGAGTCTCCATCAAATGATGAAGAAATTCATGAAGAAGAGCATCATGAGGAAGAAATTCATGGAGAAGAGGTTCATGAGAAGGGGGAGCAACATACCCCTCAAGTGGAGGGTACACCGGTTCGAAGGTCAACCAGAGAGCGCAAACCTTCAACCAAATATCCAAGTTCAGAGTTTATTCTAGTCACCGATGAAGGGGAGCCGGAGAACTATCAAGAAGTCTTGTCTCTTGAAGAGAAAAATCTTTGGCTCGATGCTATGAAGGAGGAGATGGACTCCTTGCAAAAGAATGAAACATATGAGCTAGTAAAGCCTTCTAAGGGCAAGAAAGTCTTGAAAAACAGATGGGTGTTCAAGAACAAGAAAGATGGTGAGAAGATAGTGAAGCGAAAAGCGAGATTGGTGGTTAAGGGATGCAACCAGAAAAAGGGCATCGACTTTGATGAGATCTTCTCTCCCGTTGTCAAGATGACCTCTATCAGAACCGTTTTGGGTTTAGCTGCAAGTCTTGATTTGGAGTTGGAGCAGCTTGATGTAAAAACTATTTTCCTGCACGGGGACCTGCACGAAGAGATCTACATGGAGCAACCTGAAGGATTTGAAGAAAAAGTGAACGAGTAACTTGTTTGCAAGTTGAAGAAGAGTCTTTATGGGCTTAAACAAGCACCAAGGCAATGGTACCGAAAATTTGATTCGTTTATGATAAGCAATGGTTATAAACGAACTTCTGCCGATCCTTGTGTGTATTTCAGAAAGTTCCCAGGTGGTAATTTCATCATCCTTCTTTTATATGTAGATGATATGCTGATAGTTGGACAAGATGCACAGATGATTCGAAATTTGAAGAAAGACTTGTCCAAGTCATTTGACATGAAAGACTTGGGCCCTGCAAAGAAAATCTTAGGCATGGAGATTGCTCGTGACAGGAAAGCTAGAAAATTATGGTTATCACAAGAAAAATATATTAAACGGGTGCTTGAAAGGTTCAATATGAAGCATGCCAAGCCTGTTAGTACACCACTAGCAACTCATTTCAAGCCAAGCAAGAGAGGTTGTCCTACAACAGAGAAGGAGAAAGAATTTATGTCATCTATTCCTTACTCTTCTGCTGTTGGTTCTTTGATGTATCCTATGGTGTGTACAAGGCCAGATATTGCACATGTTGTTGGTTTAGTGAGCAGGTACTTATCCAACCCAGGTAAAGTTCACTGGGAAGCAGTGAAGTGGATCTTCAGATACCTGCGAGGCACTTCCAAATTGAATTTGTGTTATGGAGGTGGCAAGCCTATTCTTGAAGGATATACTGATGCAGACATGGCAGGTGATCTTGATAACAGAAAATCTACCTCAGGTTATGTGTTTACTTTTTCAGGGGGAGCCATTTCTTGGCAATCCAAGCTACAAAAATGTGTAGCATTGTCGACCGCTGAGGCGGAGTATATTGCAGCTGTGGAAGCAAGCAAAGAGATGTTGTGGCTTAAGAGGTTCCTTCGAGAGTTGGGTTTGAAGCAAGGTGAGTATGTAGTATTCTGTGATAATCAGAGTGCTATGGATTTGAGCAAGAATGCAATGTATCACGCTCACACCAAGCATATTGATGTTAGATATCATTGGTTGCGAGATGTGATCGAAGAGAAGCAAATGAAGCTGAAGAAAGTTCACACTGACAAGAATGGTGCAGATATGTTGACAAAGGTAGTTCCCGGAAGCAAGCTTGTGCTTTGTAGTAAGCTTGCGGGGATGAGGTTCAAGTGATCATCGAGGTGATCGTGTCTTCCCCCGTGATGGGCTGGAGGGGGAGATTGTTGTGGGTCCAGCCCACTTTGTGGCAAATATTAATTTGCAAGCCCAAAACTTATTATTTGTGTGGCCCATTCTATGAGTAAGGTTTGTAGCTTCTTGGAGAAGCTTTGAGAAAGGTCCAGCTGTATCCCAATAAGTCAGAAGAGGGCTGTTGGGGACTGATTATCTTCCACACAAAAGGAAAGGAGAGGAAATCAGAGTGTTTGAGAGGGGCTGCTCCTGTTCGGATTCTCAGGACTAGTCTTAATCAAGTCGTCCGATCAAGGTGTAAACATGGTCCGATTTTGCTGAAACTTGGTCAGCTTGTTGGGGACACATAGGGCTTCAATCTGAACGGTTGGATCATCAATGTGAGCTCCGGATCGTCGAGTATTGCAGCTGGACAGAAGCTCTGCGTTTTGGGTGATATTTCTCACTTTTGTTCCTCAAATGATGAATCTCTTATGTATGTACCTGTTGGTGGGTTGTGAAACTTTGTGAGACTGATTTGGGTTTCTTTTACCCTCAACTTATCATAATAAGAAAAGAAGTGGTGGACTCCTCCAGTCCCGTGGTTTTTACTCTTCACATTGAAGAGATTTTCACGTATAAATCGTGTGTTGTTTGCATGCTTCTATTTATCTGCCTATTTCATAATGCTTGGTGAAAGTTATCAAATATAACTTGGGTCTTGAAGATTGGTTGTCTTGTGTTGATCTTGTGGGTGTTGGTGTAATTACTTACTACCCCTCTTGCGGCCCTACACTTATGATACCTGATATCTATAAGTTCTATCTTAATCAATACAGAGCAAATTCTTTGAGACGTTTGCAGTTCCTTTCACCAAGAGGGGTTTGATGCTCAAGTTCTTGATACTCAGAGGAGGCTCCTTGCTCGCGTATCTCAGCTCCACAGCCTCAGGCGACATACTGCCCATTAAGAGAGGGACTCAGCTCCCACCGAAGCTTGGTCCACGTGGAAAAATATAATTAATATCGACACAGTAATTCTCGTTGTATTTTCCCGGTTGTGTTGTTGATATGTACTTCCCAATTGAGTATTTATTAGTATTTTATCACAAACCTATCACGAGGCCATGAGTAGAGATTCCTATCACGAGGCCATGAGTAGAGATTGCTGTAAATATATATGTTACACAGAGGCTAATATATTATGTATTACATCATATGTATATTTGCCAATATAATTCATTTGACTCATTTGTTGAATAAAAAATCTATTTCTAGTTTCTAATTCTCGAATGATTCTATTTGGGCAAAAAAAAACTTCTAAAAGTTTGGACAAAAAACCGTCAAAAGGTTGTGGGGGGGGGGGGGGGGGGGGGGGGGGGG